>BQNB010006597.1:0-86157 GCA_026074375.1 Tanacetum coccineum | reverse complement strand
CCCCTTTTTAATACATATGTATTTATTTATATAACTTTGTTTTTATTAGTTTTTAGTTTAGATAAAATACCACAAGTCCTTTATATCACATGTCTTATATATATTATAAGTCCTTAGTCCATATTTTATCCAAGTGTTCAATATAATAAGTCCTTAACATTGTTTTTAAATCACACTTTCTTAAGTACATTTTTAATTACAAGTTTATACTTATATATTTTTCACTTAAACCAACATGATACCATACTTATATTTCCATCATAATATGATATTACCAACCATATAACATATATAAAATCATGATCACAAGTAAAATCCATTTTTAAAAGTTTAAAAGTATCCTAAATGGTGATGAGCCATATAAACATTATATGTACATAAAATCATAAAAATAAAGATATTAAGAGTTTTAGATGACCTTAATATGATGTAATATGATGAACAATAATATCTAAACCCTTGTTTAAATATTTACCCAAGGTTTTCAAGACTTAAAAAAACCCCTAATCCTCCAAAGAAACCCTAACTTAGTTTAAGCCTTAAGAATGCTTAACTAAGCCTTCAAATCTTCATGGTAGGTCTTAGGTATGATATGTGAATGTGTGTAAATGTTGTAACTAAAAATTTTATGGATGGTTTTAGGTGTTGGAAATGGGACGTGTATAAGAGTGAAAGAAACATGAAAATGTGTTTGATTTTTGGTAAGGAATGTGTTGTATGTGTTATTTCTTTTAGTATGAAAGCCTTATATCCAACTTGGACTAGTCAAAGTGGATTAGAAAAAGACCAAGAGACCTTAAAATGAGGAGGGGGCGGCAAAGGTTGAGGGAAATAAGGAAAAGTAGTCAAGCTTATTAGATTACTATGTACATATACTAGCTCTTTAATGGTTATGTTTCTATGTTTCTTAAAGTGTAGATTAGTCTATGAAATCATGGAAGAAATATGACTAGCTAATTAATTAATAATAAAAAGAAATGAAAGTTTACCTGAACTTAAAATGTGTAGTTTAGTTTATAAATGTATAACTTGTAATGTATAGGTTTTAGTTTGTTTATTTAATGTACCATATGACTAACAATGTTTACTTGGGTAAAGTTTTATAAAAACTTTTTATCATTGGAAATAAAAATGATTATTTGTTGAAGCGTAGATTAATTTTGGTGGTTCCGGGAATGCCTAAACGTAATTTATCACGAAACGTAAACGCTTTACGTAACCGATAAAATAAATATAAAAGTAAATTATTACTTTTGTAAAAATAAAAAAAATGCTTTTATCGTTTGTATAAGGTTATCGTATAAGTAGGTCAATCGTCTTGTAAAATAATATTTATAAATTTAAAAGTCGTATAAATATTATATAAATGATTCTAAAATGTTTCGCAAATTTCTTTTTTTTCAAAACAAACCAACACTATTCATGTCAGGAAATAGTATATAAAAATCATATTTATCTTGTTTTAACCCTGTTTTATACGTTAAATTAAAATTTTTAGCTTACGCGATTTAACTTAACTATTAAAATTGTAAGTAAACACGTACGAGATAAAAAAATAAATAGTGAAATAAATGACGAAATAAATGACGTCATAAAATAACCTGAAAATACGAAATGTTACAGTCTCCTCCGATTAGAAAAGCCTTGTCCTCAAGGCTCAAGTCGCGACACTTGAAGAAGGTACCGGTTTAGAGAAGAGATGCGGAAACATGAGTGGGAAATTAATTTCAACAAAATTTAAGGTGACTACTCTCAACATGGCATGGTTCTTCCTGAATGCATAGGTAATCAGTCTATGCACCAAATATACATATGTGATTAGGCCATGGACGAAACTTCATTGAGACCAAAGGGGGTTGTGCCCCCCCCCCCCCCAAAAAAAAGTTTACTCTTAAGTACCATTTACTATATAGTGTTAGTCATTAGCTGTGCAAAATATTAAGGTTTTATAGTTTGGCCCCCCTAAAATATGTATTTCATATTTTGGCCCCTCCGACAAATGTGTTCAAGTTCCGTCCCAATGTATATTTTAGGGCCAACGATGCAATGCTCATTTTCGTCAAAATAGTGTGATGTATGAAATGGTATCAAATAGTTTTATAACGAAATGAAATAGTCAGTGAAGTAAACGTGAAGTAGCTCATAGGGTGACAACAAAATGGTTTATAAGTTGACATCGAGATTGTTTGTAAAGCGATAGGTCATAACAAGTATAAAGAATGTCCGAACAAACGCAGAAGTAGTCAAAGAAAATGAACGTAAAGAATTATTCAATCAACAAGATGAACGTAAAGAGTCGTGTTCTAAAGGTAGGTGCTCCAAGGTGACACGTATGAGGTGACAAGTTAATTTTCGTACTCCCATCAAGTGGAAGGCTTCAAAACGATGGATTACGAAACAACATATGCGATTCAAAAGCATAAGGAGAGTGTTCCAACTCGGTGTCGAATGGTAAACTAACTAGTAGAATTTACAAAATATGCCGAATTTTCGATATCATCAAAAGGGAATAAAGTAAAGTCGCGTAAATGATCGAAGTTAACCATAAGAGATCAAGAAGAAATTAGTCCATATGTATAGGTATCCTTATATAATACCAGTATCAACGCTCAAGGGAGTAAAATGAGAAATCATGAAGTACACGAAAATCAGAGTTATCAATATTTATATAACGGACCGATATAAGATAAATAGTAAGACGTTATATGATAGACGTAAGAGAACAAAATCATAGTCTAGTATTAAATACTCCTTATTCATGTAATAGTGTAGAGATGCATAAGAGAGCATATAAGGAATCAGAGAGCATGCGCGCACGGATATCGGATAAAACAAGGAGAGACTCTATATTTTAAAAAACATGGTCATAGTCTAGGTTTTGAAAACGACCTAGTTCTCTATGACTTTTAAAAACAACCTAGTTCTGTATAACCTTGAGCTCTGATACCAATCTGTCACACCTCCAAAATCAGACTGCAGCGGAATAGTAACATTGGGGTGCGACTTCAGGGCACAAAGAACAAGTTACAGATATATTGACCATTCTGATTAATGATTGTTTATTTATAAAAGCATCACCGTTTAAAATAACTATCATTGTGAAAGTTAATCTTGTGGCTATGTGGATTCATTATAGAATTGCATACTGTAATGATGATAAATTCATGAGTATTGTAGTATTCTTATTTCCTCTGTTAGTATCATATACCTCGACTCGACGTACTCTTACAAATTCTTACCGAATTTTGTACTTGTATTGTTGACAGAATCATGCCGCCCAGAAAATTGAAAAAGAAATATGTTAAGAGGTTGGTAGAGAAACGTGTAGCTAAAGCTATTGAAGAATACGAAAAGTATAGGGCTAATCAAGATAGTGCTGGAAGTTCAGGAGGAAACACTGGGAATACTAGACGAACTGTGAATGTGCAAGGTTGTTCGCACAAGACCTTTATAAATGGAAATCCTAATTCATTTAATGGAATGGAGGGTGTGGTTGGTTTAAGGCGTTGGATAGACAAGGTGGAGCAAGTGTTTGAAATTTGCAAGTGTACCGAGGAATACAAAGTTATGTTGCGCTTAGTATTCGAAGGGTCTGTCGTTATACATGGTGGTTATGAGAACGTGCACACCCTAGGGCTCATCAATGCTAACCGTATTCCTTGGACTGAATTCAAGACGATGATGACTACGGAATACTGCCAGCAAACTGAATGAATGGATTGGAGCACGAGCTGTGGACTTCTTTGACTCTGAAAGGAGATGACTCAAGGATGACAACAATCGTTTCCATGAGCTGGCCTTGATGTGTCCTGAATTGGTGCCTACTGAAAAGAAGAAGATTAAAAGGTACACTCGTGGGTTTCCTAAAAAAATCAAAGGAAATATCACGTCTTCAAAGCCTTCAACGCTTACCATAGATTGCCACAATGCCGTGAACTGGTCTGAGCAGCAGGTCAGTGGTAGGGTACCAGAATGGGTGGGAAAGCAAAATAAAAGGAATGGGAAGACCACCAAAGAAAACAACCAACAACAAATAATCATACAACACATCAACAACCAACAACAACAACAACCGCTACGAAATAACATCTTCCAACAACAAAACAAGAGGCAGGAAACTGCCAGGGCCTATGCTGCAGCCTTAGTTAAGGGTAGAGGTTATGCTGGAAATCTACCAAAGTGCAACCGTTGCAACTCTCATCATAATGGGCGATGCCCTCCAAAGTGTCAGAAGTGCCAAAGAACTAGTCATCAGGAGAAAGATTGCAGGGTTAAGGTTCCAGGTGCAGGAGTTACCCCCTTACAGGATGAGAGTTGTTATGAATGCGGTGAAAAAGGAAATACTATGACAAGTGTCCAAAAGGAAGGAACCAGCAGAATGAGGGAGCTTATGCGAGAGCTTACGTGGTGGTTGAAAATCCGCAGCAGAATCCGAATGTGGTCGCGGGTACGTTTCTTCTTAATGATCATTACGCTTGTATCCTCTTTGATTCTGGTGCTGAGAAGAGTTTTTTATCTTCTGCGTTTACACCTTTTATTGATATTGCCCCAACCACTTTAAATACTAGTTATGAAGTAGAGTTAGCAGATGGAAAAGTGATCAGTACCAACACTATTTTACGAGGTTGTACCTTAGCTTTGTATAACCATTATTTCAAAATTGACCTACTCCCGACCCGACTAGGAAGTTTTGATGTAATTATTGGCAAGGATTGGTGGTCATACCACCGAGCTGTCATATATTGTTATGAAAAGATTGTCCGTATTCCTCTTCCGAATGGCTCGTGCAGATTCTTGAAAGTACAGGAGCGAGACCGTGAAAATGATCCAGGATCACTTGGTGTTCAAGCTGAATAAAAAGAGAGCTTGACTGACATTCGAGTTATCCGAGACTTCCCTGAGGTATTTCCAGATGATCTGTCAGGTTTACCTCCTGTGCGTGAGATAGAATTCCGCATCGATCTGATTCCAGGCGCATCACCAGTTGTTAAATCACCATACCGATTAGCTCCGTTAGAGATGTTAGAGTTGTCGAACCAGCTAAAGGAGCTTCAAGAGAAGGGTTTCATTCGACCCAGTCATTCACCATGGGGAGCACCCGTGCTTTTTGTCAAGAAGAAAGACGGTGCGATGAGAATGTGTATTGACTATAGGGAATTAAATAAGTTAACTATAAAAAACCGCTATCCTCTCTGGGCGTGGTAGTAGCAGACGCTCCTTCCCGTAAACTTCAATTCCAAACACCCCCTGAATTTGCTTCGTTTCAAGAATGACTGAAATAGGTTAGTCAACTTTTCATTTCTACTCAAACCTATACTAGAGTTTAGAACATTCAACGCTTAGAGAGAAACGCAGCTTTTTGCAATCCAAATTCAGTGTACTTTTCAGGATTCTAATTTAAATAATTTAACTGTTTTTCTGAATACCCTAAGCTAAAATTTGGATTTAAATCAGTGACTGTGAATATGATTGTGACTAAATTGAATTAGAAACTGATGAATGCAGCAGTAGACTTTATGAGCATGAACAACATGTTAAAAGCTACATACATGTCAAATAATTCTTTTCTAAAATAAATAGATTTTATATATCTATCAGAAAATTACTTAACATATGTTTGTGTGCAGCCATGTATCTCTAATCATTTCTTGCCATGTCACCTGAGATGCAGTCTATTGAGGTAAAGAATGTAGTTTATTTTTCATCAAAGCATTGTCATTCGTGCCTTCAAAATGTGTAAGTAATTCTTCATGTTTTAGGTTTCTCCTGTTGAGAGATTTCTTAAGAAGCCGACCACTGGACATAGTAGAAGCTCCAATAGAGGTAGCATAACCGGAATATTTACTACGCGTTATGATCCCATCATCAAGAACGCTCAATAGTTAAAGGCCTGACGCATGGTTTTAGAGTAGATCTAAAGCCAGATTGGAAGTCAAAACTATCGTCTATTGTTCTTCTAAAGATACATGGAATTGATCAGGTATGTTAGAAACTCTTGCTCCTTAATTTTTTAGAAACTCTCACTCCTTAAGGGGGTGTTTGGATATGTGTTTGCTGCTTAGAGTTCTAACAATAGGATAATCAGATAGTGGAGCCACAAAAATGTTTGAAAAATTCTTTTGGTTCAAGGATTGGAAGAGAAAAATAAAATCTGACCAATCTTTTATGTGAAATTTAAGAAATGCAAAAACTACTTCCTGCGTAGCTCTTCAAATGCCACTATTGCAAGTGAGGAACTTAAGGTACCTAATAAAGTGGTTGAGTTGGGTTCTTTTCTTACTTGCGGATTGGGTATGTTAGGCACAATTAGCTCTTTGCGTTGCTTATTTTTATGGAATGTTGTCTAAATTCCTTTTGAGATATGCCTGGGAACATAAATGATTGTCATGCAATCTATGGTTAAAAGAACATATGACAAAGATGTGATACTTCATAGTCAGCAGTTAGAATGGGTGGTTTGTTGCATTAAAAAAAATGTAATAACTCTAAATAGTAAAGCTAAAGTTTCAGAAAATTCATATCTTCTAATTTTTGAAAATTTTAACCCCACAAATGACCATCGATCTAGACCCGTCAGCTTAAATAAATCCCACCTAATGAGATAGACTTTGACCTTTGAAGTAATAGAACAATGTAGTTAGCATAACATTACATAGTTTGCTCAAAAAGACATAACATTACATAGCAATGGTGTTAGTTGAGTACTTGAGTTTCTTGCATGTCCATTGTATCTCTTTTAGCTTCTAACTTCCTGTTAATTAATATAATTTCACTGTTTAGAAAAGAAACTAATGGCATTGGATGGAAATTTGCGGTTACGTTACCATTGGAATATTACAAAGGGAAATTAGTGGTCGAAAACGGTCTGATACGGGGTGTTATAGCACAAATATCAAATGTTTTTGCTTTTTAAGGCATACCAAAAGAACGTATTTAACAATATATATGTATATATAATCATGGTTACTAATATGATATTGTTAAAAAAGCCGTTACAGTAACTGTTATATATAATTTTTATGGGCTTATGGTAAAGCGTTTTCATTTATGGGCTGAACCCAAAGAAATATTTGATCAATTTTCATTCTTTAGATCTCAAAGTAAGAAATATTTGATCAATTTTCATGCTTATGGTAAAGCGTTTTCATTTTTTTGCAGAAAAGTTGTTTAAAATGATGTTTGCTTGCTACTAGATCTGCAGATAGTAACCAAGAATTCCCAGGTACGTTTCTTTCCGTTTGTGAACCTTCTTCTTCTAACACAGGCAAGCGGAAAAGATCCTCACGGTACATTTCGCCAATGGCGCCCAGGCAGCGCATTGGTCCCAAAAGAAATGTGAGAAGGCGCTCTATAGTGAATCGTCTTGATGTCCCCATTGCAAATAATAGCGAACGTCCTGAGATACCTGAATCGAGTTCCGCACAGAGCCATGGTATATAACCTTCCCATGTTCAATTTTATCTTTCTGATAAATGTATGCGTCTATCTTCTGGTATGTATTTTATAAATATAAAGAACCTAGAATAAGTCTCCAGCATGTAATAAGGTGTTAAATCGGGTTGGTATGTAATACGGTGTTAAATCGGGTTGGTATGTAATAAGGTGTTTAATCAGGTTGGTTTTAAAAATGGTTTTTGAAAGTCTCCAACATCAAAATGGTTTTTCAAATATGAGTTAGTTGCTCTGTGATGTGCTTTGAAGCGCGCAAGTGCAATACCAAACACCCTCTTAGCGAATTGATAGAGTTAAAAAAATGGTATTACACATACTAAATTTTAAATCTTTCTTATAGTTTACATTTAACAATATATATTGTAACATTCCGTATTTTCAGGTCATTTACGACGTCATATATTTCACTAATTTTTTCTCTCGTACGCGTTTACTTTTAATTCTTATCATATAATTAAAATCGCGTAAGCTATAAATTAACAATTTAACGTAAACGGCCACCAAACGAATTAAAGTTTTTGTTAAGCAAGCAATATATTATTTTTACGAAAGTAATAATCAACTTTTATATTTTATTTTTATTGGTTACGTAAAGTGTTTACGTTTCGCGATAAATTTCGTTTAGGCATTCTCGGAATCCCCAAAATAAATCTACGCTTCAACAAATACCCATGTTTATACCCAATACCCAAAACCTTATAAAATATTACCCATGTTATCATTTCTAGTCACATTGTACATAAAAATATCAACCAAGACTTACATTTTTCAAGTTTACACTTAAATGCTTAAGCTACACTTTTAAATATTTCAAGTACATAAGAATTAACACATAAAATATCCAAGACACAAAAAAATGACCAACTTATACTCCCTCCCCTCAAATATACGGCAACAACAACATATGGAGACAAGAAGATCAAAATTTTACAACTAGTACATGTACAACAACAACTAATTAAGTTTCATGTTACCTTGACCAACATTTCTCCTCATTTCCCTCATCTTGCCTAAAGACTTTCCTAAACCACCTTTGACTAGTCTTGATACATATATAATACTAGCATATACATTCATGAATCATAACACTTAGCAAAAACTCACACAATTCTCCCTTTTCCCCCTCCTAGCCCACGTCCCATTTTTAATCACACAAACAATCCATAAAAAAAATTTCTACAACATTTACACACATTCTCATATCATTTCTAAGACATACTAAGGTATTTACAAGACTTGGTTAAGCCTTTACAAGTGTTGAAGCAAGATAAAGGAAGTTTGGGTTCTTTAGAAAAATTAGGGTTTCATTCTTGCAAGCTTGGTTTAAAAATCTAAACAAGGGTTTAGATTATATTTCTCATCATCATTTATCACCTTAAGGTTATCTATAAGCCCTCACCTTTTCATTTTCATGATTTTATGAGTATATTAGTTCTATATGGCAAAATCACCATTATGATGCTTTTAAACATGTAAAACATATTTTTGCTTGTGATTATAATTTTGTACACTTATTCATGTGTTATGTGGTTGTATATATCATGGAATGATGGAAAAATAAGTATTGTACAATGTTGGTTTAAGTGTAAAAAAGTAAATGTGTAAACTTGTAATTAAAAGTTACTTAAGAAAGTTATGATATAAAAGTATTGCTAAGGACTTGCTAACTTGGACATTTGGACAAACTATGGACTAATGGACATAATAATATGTAAGACATATGGTATAATGGCTTGTGGAAGACTTGTGATTAATTATTAAGTTGAAAAGTAAATAAAAAACAAAGTTATACAAATAAATACATATTTATTAATAAGGAATTGTTTTGGTTCGAAATCCAATGCATGGATTTTATGTTTTATAAAAATAGTACGTCTCATGACGATTCCAAAAAGGTAAGAAACTCGAAAAACCGATTTATAACGAAGGAGATACGACGATTACAAGTTTACGATAATTAATACTTTTATAAAAATAATTTTATAAAAAGTTACTGTTCATCAGGGACTTTATTTTTGGAAAAACATCATAAATAAATAGAACATTTAATTACGAGAACGTGCTCGAAAGAATCGCTAAAAACGGAGCTATAACGAATAAAATACGACGTTTGCGAGTTTACGATAACTAAAACTATAAAAATAAATTTATAAACTGGTGTGAACAGTAAAAGTTACTGTTCACCAGTAGGTCCAAATTTTGATAACTCGTCTTAATACGAAAGCATGGGCATAAGAAACGTCAAAATCGGGCTTAAAACGCGAAAGTTACGTCATTTTTACTAAAGTATACTTATAAACGTTTTTACTTTATAAATATGATTTCACTAAAACGATTAGATGGTGATGTAGCTATATAGAATTATATGTGGTTTTAGTTAATCAAAGTACTATATTACTAGGGAGTTTCATAATGAGGCCTCTTCGGGGTGGCGTATCGACGAGTTGTTGGATTTACGATTTAAAGTGTCCTAGCTCCTCATACGTCACTACATGACCTCTTAATTATGATAGCCCGAACGATAGTATGATGAGCTATACGACCTATAAATAATCAAAGTGTTTAGTACTTATACGACCTATATTGTATTAGGTTGCATTCGATCGTAAGCGTGACGCATTTTCTATTGTGAATACTTGTTGATTACCATTCACTCGAGGTGAGTTCGTAGCCCCTTTTTCTACTACTTGCTTTATTAAATACGGGGGAGATTACATGCTTGATTTCTTTGGACACAAGTGTTTTCAAAACTGTATGCTATTTCCTGATTACATTATTGCCTAAGTTACCGTATTGCCATTTAAGTCCCCTTTTATCATGAACCGTTAAATACCTGCTGGGTATACGCTAGTGTTATGGATAGATCTATCGGGACTGACCATCCCCGTCTGGGCTGTGGTTTCTAGTTGACCATTGACGCATTTAACATTTGAAGAAAATTCGTAGGATGTTTGGCAACATCTGTATTGAGAAAATTCGTAGGATGTTTTTGTAACATCTGTATCCGTGTTGGGGCACAAACCTCGAGTACTGGTTTGTGCAATAATAAACCATTTTAGCTATGAATGTGTTTCATAGTCTACTATTACTTCGATCTTGTGGTCCACCCTTTTTACCGATAAACCTATGATTTCACTCAACCTTTGTGTTGACTTTTAGCATGTAATTTCAGGTCCTAGGGTATGAAGATTGGAGGGGAGCCGTGGCGGATATCAATGAAGACGGATTCTGTGTTTATCTATATTCAATGCAACTTTTATTATCTTTAAAAACCATATGTATCGTGTTTGGGTAGTTATGAAGCTTTTGTTTAATTAAATATGTACTTGAAATGTTTATTACTCTTTTAATACTATGGGACCTTAATGTATAAAACTCTGATATTTTGCTATGGCCATCAAAATCGAAATCTTGTCTTATAGTCCGATTTATGGTCGTTTCTTATTCGTTGATTGGTTGTACTTTGAAGTCGCACCCCATTGTTACCATTCCCTGCTACCTGATTTTGGGGGTGTTACAGATGGTACCAGAGCCAAGGTTATAGGGAACTGGTCACATTTATAAAAACTAGTATATAACACAAAGTTTAAAGATTTTCTTTCCTTTCATTTTTAAATACAGAATCCTTCATCGCTATCTGATATCCACGCGCGCGTATTCCTGATCCTTACTTACTTTCCGATTGTCATTATTGCATTATATATAATATTATATATATTAATATTGGTTAAAATTCGATCTCTTACGTCTATCTTTTAACATATCCATATCTATTTCAATCGATCAATTATTTTATATCGGACTATCCGTGATTAATTTATGATTATTTATATCATTCTCCAACTATTTACCATGTGCCATGACTCTGCATACCTTTACAAATTATTAAACGAATTATGTACGTATGTTGCCAGAATCACTTGCGCCAGGAGATTTAAGCAAGAACATCTGTATTAGGAGATAGTGAAGAGCGTGTGGCCAAAGCCAGATTGAAAAATATGAAAAGACTAGAGTACTCAAAACAAGCTGGTGGATATGGATCAACAATGCTAGAGGGACTATTGTACCAGAGATGCAAGGATGTACGTATAAGACATTTATGAATGGAGCCTCACTCTTTCAAGGGATGAAGGCGTAGCTCGAACTGAAAGTTGGTTCAAAAAGATGGAGTAAGTGTTTGAAATTTTGCAAATGTGCTAAAGATGACCAAGTGACGTATACTTGTGCGTTCGAGGGGTCGTGCTCTAAACCTGTGGAAAGAAATGTTCAGACTTTGGGACTTGCTAATGCTAATCAGATCCCCTGGAGCAACGTGAAAGCTATGATGACCACTGAATACTGCCCAACAACTGAAATCCAAAGGATGGAACAAGAACTTTGGACTCTGACTCTGAAAGGAGGTGATATCAAAGCTTACAGTAATCATTTCCACGAACTAGTTCTGATGTGTCCTGAATTGGTGTCCACTGAAAGTAAGAAGATTGAAAAGTACATTCGTGGGTTTCCTGAAAGAATCAAAGGAAACATCACTTCTTCAAAGCCTGCGACCTTGCATGAGGCAATCAACATGGCCCAAGTGAAACTGGTCGAGCAACAGTTTCAGTGGCTAAGCTGCAAGAATTGGGGAAAGATAAATAAAAGGAAAATGGAAAGACAACCAGAAGAAATACACAACAACAACATAGCTTCGCACATAACTATAACAATAACCACAAATATCATAATAAACAACAACAATCATAACTGCAACCGAAACAACAATTCATCACCATCAACAAAACAGGAGACCAGAAACTGTCGGGGCATATGCTGAGCCCCAGCTGGAGGAAAGGATTTTTGTGGAAATTTACCTCAAATGCAACGGGTGTAACTTACATCATCATGGGACCGTGGTCCTCAACAAGTGACCAGAGCTGTCAAAGAATAGGGCACATGGAGTAAGGATTGTTAAAGTTAGCTTCCGGTGCAGTATTGATTTTTGCAGAATGAGACAGGTTTTCGGGTGTGGTGAGAAAGGACATTTCAAGGACAAGTGTCCGAAAGCAGGAACCAGCAGAATGATGGAGCTCGTGGGAGAGCTTATGGTGATTGAAAATCCACAGCAGAATCCGAATGTGGTCACGGGTACGTTTCTTCTTAATGATTCACTACGCTTGTATTCTCTTTGATTCTAGTTGTGCTGAGAGTGTTTAGTATCTCTGCGTTTACACATTTTATTGATATTGCCCCAGCCACTTTAAATACTAGTTATGAAATCGAATTAGCAGACGGAAAAGTTGTTAGCACCAATACCATTTTACGTAGTTGCACCTTAGTCTTGTGTAATCACGTGTTCAAAATAGACTTGTTACCAACCCGGCTAGGTAGTTTTGATGTTATCATTGGAATGGATTGGTTGGCATACCACCGAGCTCTCATCGATTGTTATGAGAAGATTGTCCGTATTCCTCTTCCGAATGGCAAGATTCTTGAAGTTCAAGGCGAGAGGCCGGAAAAGGATCTTCGTTCACTTGCATGTATCAAGGTGTTGAGAAAGAAAAAGCTTGATGACATACGTGTTGTCCGAGACTTCCCTGAGGTATTTCTAGATGATCTGTTAGGTTTACCTCTTGTGCGAGAGATAGAATTTCGCATTGATCTGATTCCAGGCGCATCGCCAGTTGTTAGATCTCCATACCGGTTAGCCCTTTCAGAAATGTTAGAATTATCGAACCAGCTTAAAGAACTTCAAGAGAAGGGTTTTATTCGACCAAGTCACTCACCATGGGGAGCACCCGTGCTCTTTGTCAAGAAGAAAGACGGTTCAATGAGAATGTGTATTGACTACAGGGAACTAAACAAGTTGACTATAAAGAACCGTTACCCTCTCCCCAGAATTGATGACTTGTTTGACCAATTACAAGGTGCGTGTTGTTTCTCTGCGATCGATCTTCGTTCGAGATATCATCAGTTGAAAGTCCGAGAGGAAGATATACCAAAGACCGCGTTTAGAACTCGATACGGGGGCACTTTGGGTACCACATCATGCATTTGGGTGACGAACGCTTGCTTGCCAGCTATATTTATGGACTTCAATAATCCACGTCTGCTTAGCGTATGGGACAAATTCGTAATTGTGTTCATTGACGACATCTTAATCTACTCAAAGTCAGAAGAAGAGCATGAAGTCCACCTGAAAATGATTTTAGACTTACTCAAGAAGGAGAAGTTGTACGCCAAATTTTCAAAGTGCGAATTTTGGTTACAAGAAGTACAGTTCCTAGGACATGTGGTCAACCATGACGGTATCCACGTGGATCCTAGCAAGGTTGAGTCTGTCAAGAACTGGAAGACTCCTGAATCGTCAACTGAAATCCGTTCATTTTTAGGATTGGCGGGTTACTACCAGAGATTTATTGAGAATTTCTCCAAGATCGCCAAGCCCCTCACCCTGTTGACTCAAAAGAATAAGACTTATGTGTGGGGCGATAAGCAAGATGAAGCTTCAAATTCTGAGAGGAGAAACTATGCAATGCTCCTTGTGTTAGCACTCCCCGATGGTCCCGTACGACTTTGTAGGTCTCTTGTGATGCATCAAAAACAAGGTTTTGGGGGCGTCCTGATGCAGCAGGGCAAAGTGATAGCATATGCGTCAAGACAGTTGAAGAAACATGAGAAAAATTATACCACCCATGACCTGAATTGGGTGCAGTGCAGTGTTTAACTCTTAAAACCTGGAGACATTATCTTTATGGGACAAAAAAATGTTATCTACAACTGACCCACAAAGCGTTTTAGTACTTATTAGACCTAAAAATTTAAATAGCGCCAAAGGCGGTGGATCGAGCTCTCAGTGACCTACGAGTGTGAGATCAAATATTACCGGGCAAGGCGATATGTGGTGGCAGATTGCCTGAGCAGAAAAAAAAAGGACCAAGCCAAGCGGAGTAGTGCTTTGAGTATTACTCCTCGGGTGCTCGCGCTCGCGTTAATCTCCATTCATTCTAGACTTAAGACTAAGATTTTGGAAGCGCAAAGCGAAGCTTTTAAGGATCTCAAACGAGCCCCAGCTGAATGGCAAGAGGATTAGAAAGACAATGGTTTGAGCAACGATGTGAGTTAGTGCTGATGGGGTTGCGAAATTTACACTTTCCTATATTGGATTGGATATATTTAGGTGATGTTCCATCAGTTTGGTGATGTAAGAGAACAAAGTTTGGATTATTGGCACTGCTGCGAATAGGAACAGCTCATACATCTTAGATATGTCAGTACATTCTCGGGTGCAGTATAAGATGTACTGATATCTGAGGAAGACTTGACTTAGTGGTGCTCTGGTATGAAAAGGACATTGCTGATGTACTTCTGCAGATGTCTTACATGCTCTAAGATTTAGATGAACGCACAATCAGAAACCCTTCAGGATTTCTTCAGCAACCAGAAATTCTTGAGTGGAAATGGAAAGTTAAAATGGATTTATCACAAAGTTGCCTAAAATGCGCAGTAGGGTATGATTACGATTTGGGTCATTGTGGGTATAGACTGACCAAGTGGCTCACTTCTACTTTCGCGAGGACTACAAAACAGAGAAGCTGGCAAAGTTTATGTCACGAGATTGTAGGCGAGACATGGTGTAACCAGTGTCAATTCATTACAGACCCTGATGGTCGATTCATCGTCACATTATGGAAGCTCTTCAGAAAGCATTGAGGTACAAGGCGCCTAGACATGTATTACAGCTTTACCACCCTCAGACGCAGTCAGAGTGAGCGTACTATTCAGACACTGGAGGGATAATTGGTTCGAGTGGAGTTATGGATTTTGGTGGCAGTTAGGATACTCTATCATTTCCATTGATTGAGTCTTTCTTATTATAACAGTTAACCTTTCGAGCATTAAGTTGTGCACCATTGAAGGCTCTGTACAGGCGAAATGAAGTTCCCCCGTGATATGGATCTGACAGTTGGAGAATGTCGGAGTGGGTCGAGAATGTGGGTTGGACCAGAAAACTTTGTGCCAAGAAGCGACTGAAAAGATTATTCAATTAAAGAAAGATTGAAGGCACGGCTAGGTGTCGCCAGAAAGACTATGTTGATAAGAGGCGTAACACTCTTGAATGTCGTACGTAGAGACCGGAGTATTACTTAAGGTATCTGTAACACCCCCAAAATCTTGTCGCAGGGATTGGTATACTTTCGGGTGTCTTCAGGGCACAAAACACAATGTCACAGAAAACGACCTCAAAAGAGACGTTTTATAAAATGCCACATTCAATTTAGTAAAAATGTCAGAGTTACACAGGTTCCATTTATAATGTATTAGAAAACATTGTCAAAACGTTTGTCAAATAGTACTCAAGTTAGATTAAGCCTTCTCAAATAAAAATTATATATGTCGGCGCGTCTCGCAGTATGCTCCCAATGCTCCAACTTGCAAATTAGTAAACTGAAAAAACATGCTAAAACCGTCACTATAATGTTGGTGATATTCATAGGTTTAAGTTAAAAGCAGGTTTGAAATAATTTAAGAAATATTTCAGAAGAAAAAGTAGCGTTACAACATTAAAAGTTTATTTCCAAAACCCAAGTAGTGATTCCATAAATCAGGAAGTAATTTAAAGTGGCCCTCAAGACTTAAGTAATGGAGGACTTATGTTACATATTCCGTAGTCCAGTACAAGTAATGTAGACAAGAGGGAAACAATTCACCAAGTTAAGTATTTATTATTGCACTAGCTCATGACCCCGAAACTTTAACGTAATAAAACGGTAATCAAACCAGTACTCGAGTTTGTGCCCAAACGGATACAGATGATACAAAACATCCTACGAATTTTCTCTAATACAGATGTAGCCAAACCATCCTACGATTTTCTTCATATGTTAATGCACCCGATCAACCTAGTGACCCCAAGTAAAGGTTGGGATTGTCAAGTCCACGATAGATGCTATCCACAACACTCGCGTTACAATAGTGCGTAATTAACGGTTCGCATGATTAGTAGGACTTAAGTGGCAATATAGTGACTTACTTAGGCATTAATATTCAAGGCAGTTAATGCTGGATAGCATTACAATTTAGAAAAACACTGTGTTCCGATTAGTAAAACAAGCAATGTAATTCACCACGCGTAGATTTTGTAATAACAATTGTAGGAAACAAGGGGGCTATTGAATCACAAAGGAATTGAAAGGTAATTAATACTGTAGTAAAATTTACAAGTTGTAAACGAGATGTATTCCCCTCGCGGGTTTATAAAACATTGAAAAGATTGAAATGCGCGACTATGAAACGTCCCTTGAGTGAGCATATGTCAGGTGTTTCAAAATTAATAGCGTCACGCAAATCGGTCGAATGCAAACCTATTAATTTAAGTCGTGTATACGTACTAATCACAGATGTTGAGTAATCTCTACCAATGCCTAAGTCTATTTAGCTAATCACCTTTAATTTGGTTTGAGTTGAGAAACCATATTTTTAATTGTAATAATCATTTATAAATATCTGAATAATGTAGAATTATAGTAGTATTACTGGTAAGGGTGTAATTAGTTACTCGGGTAGTGTTGATAGTTACTCTGGTAGTGTAATAGTTACTTCTGGTAGTTATAGTTATTACTGTGGTAGTATATTAGTTATCTCTGGTAGTGTGTTAGTTACTTCCTGGTAGTTATAGTTATTACTATAAACATTATTAAAAGGAAGAAAAAATGATGTAGTATATTAGTTACTCCTGGTAGTGTATGTGTTACTCCTGGTAGTTATAGTTATTTTCTAAGTCTGACCCGACTATAATGACCCACTAAATCGCATTTTCATGACTCGGGTTCTAAAGAGAATTTATGCGAAACGATATTTTGAACAACTTTCCAGTTCTATCCGAGACCCGAAACTCGACCGAAATGGGCGAAAAAGCACTCGCATCAGATCTGATGCAGTGTATTAATTACCAAAAAGCCAGATTTTGCCCCGCCTTAACGACACGTTATCATCGCTTTTAGACTTAAAAAAACCTCGGAGGGAAGTAATACGACCTTCCGAACGAATTTCATGTTCCGGCCGAAGTGCGAATCGCACTCGAAAGTGCGCAAATACCATTTAAACTCCTGACCGAAACCACAAATTATCAAATGCTGGATTTTTTTACCTCGAATATATACCTCGTTTTCGCTCTAACTTTTTCGTTATAAATCCGTTTAAAGTTTCTTACCTTTTCGGAATCGTCGTGATATATAAACTTTATAAAAATATAAAATATGTGTTATATATCGATTTTTGGACGAGACATTCTTTGAGGGACCTTGTTGGAATCCATTTTTAACACTTGCTTTTATACCTTACTACTTTTGTAGTTAATCATTTTTTACAACCAACTTAATATGGTACATACTTTTCATCCCTTTAACATGATATTAGCAATATCTTCAACATTATATTATAGTTATGCAAAATGATCCTTTAACAAGTAAATAAACTTGCTATTTACATGTTAAAAATCCACCTGGTGATTCAAGCTACAATAGAACTAACATATGCATAAAATGAATATTGAAAGAACATAAAGGGTTCTAGATGACCTTATGGTGTATGATGATGATGATCAACGTAATCTAAACCCTTGTTTAGATAAAAATCCAAAGCTTGCACAATGGAAACCCTAGTTTTCCTAGTGAAACCCTAGCTTCCTTTTACTTGATAATCACTTGAATATGGTTAGCCAATGCTTGGAAACACCTTAGAATATCTTAGGATGGATGTGTATAGATGTGTATAGGTTGTATAAAATTTTGTATGGATTTGGTATGGTTGTTGTTTGTAGCCGTGAGCTCAAAGAGGCAAGAAGGAAGAGATTTGATCTTTTTCACAAGTATAACATGTTTTATATATGTTTTATCTTACTAGGAATACATGTATATAAGATGTCTTGGTCAAAAAGTATGCATAAGCTTAGTCAAAAACATGCCCATGGTCTTAAGGAAGACTTGAAGACTTGTCTCTAGTCAAAGGAACATGGTATGGGTGTTTTTAATGGAGATAGGATGTACAAAGACTACTTGGAAGAATTTTTCTTATATTTCTTTGTATACATAGCTATAAATTCGGCATATGTATGATACATATGATATATTTTTGTAACTTTTATGTATTGGGTATAAATGTGGGTATTTGTTGAAGCGTAGAAAAGTTTTGGCGGTTCCGGGTATGCCTAAACGTATTTTATTGCGAAACGTATTTAATTTACGTAATCAAAAAAATAAAATGAACAAGGATCATAATTATTCTCAAAATAATTATTTAATACTTGATTGATGTAAACGCTTAATTGTTTGATGCCCGTTTACACTGAGCGCTAATTTTTAGCTTACGTGATTTATATAATAAGAATTAAAAGTAAACGCGTACGAGACTAAAATAAATAGTGGATTAAATAGCGTCGTAAATGACCTGAAAATACGAAATGTGACAGTATCTCCATGGAAGGGAGTGGTACGATTTGGTAAGAAAGGAAAGTTAGCACCACGATATGTCGAACCGTTTGAAATCGTGAAGCGTGTTGGACCGGTGGCTTATCGGACTGAAGTTACCAGGAGCTTAAGCTGTGTTCTCCGGACACGTTGTCATTGTGTAGACCTCAGTAATGTATTGGGCTGAGCCGAAATGTTTCAGGTGCTTTGGATGAGATCGAGATTGATGAAAATCTCCGTTTTGTCGAAGAGCCTATTGAGATTGTTGAGCGGGATGTGAAAAAGCTAAAACGGAGAAGAATTCCCATTGTCAAAGTTCGTTGGAACTCTCGGCAAGGAGTGAGTATAACCTGGGAACATGAAGACCATTCCGAAAGAATACCGCATTCTTTTCTCCTGAACCCGTACCTTCGTCAAATGTCGCACTGGCCTTGAGGACAAGGCTCATTTAACGGGGAAGGACTGTAACAATCCGTATTTTTGATCAATGTACAACGCTATTTAATTCACTATTTTTTTTTTCTCGTACGCGTTTGCTTTTAATTTTGATCGTTACGTTAAATCGCCTAAACTAAAAATCAACAATCAACGTTAAATCGGGCACAAATCAAATATAAGTTTTCGTCATGAAATCATTATATTATTATTACTAAAGTAATAATTAACATATTATGGTTACTTTTAAGATTACCGTAAAAGCGTTTACGTCACGATAAAATACGTTTAGGCATACCGGCAACTACCCAAACTTTTCTACGCTTCAACAAATACCCAATATTATACCCAGTACCTAAAGTTTTATAAAAATTAACATATTTTAACATTGTTTGTCAAATTGTACATAAAATAAATAAACTAGAACATACCTTTTACTAGTGTATATTCTTTTTTATACATTTTATACTTCAAGTAATGAAAAATATTATTGTTAAATACGCAAACAATCACTCAACTAAGCACTCCCCTCTAAAATTGTGGCATTGTGATCCCTAGGGACAAGCTCACACAACTAACCACTTGATCTTGTACACGCAACCATTTTCATTACCTAAAGTGTGTCATGTCTAGTTGCTGACCAAAGGTTTTACTTTTAATCCTCCATGGTCCCTTTGAACTTTGTACCACTTCATAATAGAAGTCTTGACTAGTCCAGTCTCAATATAAAGCATGCACAACTAGATTACATATACACACACTTCATTTACAAAGTGAAAATCAAACAAATACCCCCTCTTGCTCACTACAAGCCCACGGCTCAAAACACTCTTCCCACATAACCCATACAAATTTTTCTACCACTTATAGAAGCATACACACAACATTTCTAAGACCTACTAAGATGTTTTAAGGTATTGGTTAAGCATTTACAAGTATTAAGCAAGATTAGGGTTTTCATTTGAAAACTAGGGTTGCAGAGTGCAAGCTTTGGTTCTTATGATCTCAAACAAGGGTTTAGTACTTTGGTTTATGACATAAATGTTCATTTAAGGTTACGTAACAAACCTTTTGTCTCTTACTTTATCATTTTATGCTTCTATGGTTCCTATGTAGTAAAATCCACCTAGGATACTTTTAAACATGTAAAAAGAGTTTTTACTTGTGATCATCATTTTGTACACATTTACATATGCTATGATGTTGGTAATATCATGTTAAAATAGATTTATAAGTGTTGTACACTCTTGGTTTAAGTATAAAAAGTTCAAGTATAAACTTGTAGTTAAAAAGTATATAAAAACAAAGTTATATAAATAAACCCCAAAAGATATATAGGGGCTGTTTTGGTTCGTATTTTGTAACAGCTAGATTTTGTATTTATTAAATAATAATGCTTTCATGGACGATTCCAAAAGGTAAGAAATCGAAAACCGATTTATAACGAAAAAGATACGACAAATATACGTTTTACGTTAATACCGGGTTTTATAAAATAAATTTTATAAAAAGTTACTGTTCATCAAGGACATTTATTTATGAAAACATCATTAATATGATAGAACTTTTAAAAACGAAGACGTGCTCGAAAGAATCGCTAAAAACGGAGCTATAACGAATAAAATACGACGTTTACGAGTTTACGATAACAAAAACTATAAAAATAAATTTATAAACTGGTGTGAACAGTAAAAGTTACTGTTCACCAGTAGGTCCAAATTTTGATAACTCGTCTTAATACGAAAGCGTGGGCATAAGAAACGTCAAAATCGGGCTTAAAACGCGAAAGTTACGTCATTTTTACTAAAGAGTCATTTATAAACGTTTTCACTTTATAAACGCGATTTCACTAAAACGATTAGATGGTGATGTAGCTATATAGAATTATATGTGGTATTAGTTAATCAAAGTACTATATTACTAGGGAGTTTCATAATGAGGCCTCTTCGGGGTGACGTATCGACGAGTTGTTGGATTTACGATTTAAAGTGTCCTAGCTCCTCATACGTCACTACATGACCTCTTAATTATGATAGCCCGAACGATAGTATGATGAGCTATATAGAATTATATATATTTTACGTATGTGCTTAGTAACTATACGAACCTTATATTAATTTAGGTTGCATTCCGTCATTGTCGTGACGCATTTTCTGTTGTATTTGGATTATCAATAACTCGAGGTGAGTTCATAGCCCCCTTTTTACTACGTGATTGTTTTACAAAATCTACGAGGTGAATTACATTGCTTGTTTTACTATTGGACACAAGTGTTTTTCTAAGTGTTTTCAAAGTGTTTACAAAGTGTATGCTATCCAGATTACTGCCTGAATATTATTGCTAAGTTACCTTATTGCCGTGAAGTCCCTATTTATCATGAAAACGTTAATTGCTATTGTAGTAAAGGCGAGTGTTTGGATAGAATCTATCGGGACAAATAACTTGTCAATCCCCACCTTTTCCTTGCGTCCTTGGGTCACTAGTTTGATCAAGGTGCATTTAACATTGAGAGGTGTTAGGTTGTTGGCAAGCATCCTATATTCTGATTGGGGCACAAATCTAGTTAAGGCTTCGGGGTCATGAGCTTAGTGCAATAATAAATGTTTTGGACTACTGAATGTGTTTTAGAGTCTACTATTACTTCGATCTTGTGGTCCACCCTTTTTACCGATAAACCTATGATTTCACTCAACCTTTGTGTTGACTTTTAGCATGTAATTTCAGGTCCTAGGGTATGAAGATCGGAGGGGAGCCGTGGCGGATATCAATGAAGACGGATTCTGTGTTTTATCTATATTCAATGCAACTTTTATTATCTTTAAAAACTTAAGTCATCTTTTGGGTATTATGAAGCTTTTGTTTAATTAAATATGTACTTGAAATGTTTATTACTCTTTTAAAACATATGGGACCTAATGTATAAACTCTGATATTTTGCTATGGCATCGAATGAAATCTTGTCTTAAACGTCCATTTATGGTCGTTTCCTATATCTTGATTGTTGTACTTTGACGTAGCACCCCATTGTTACCATTCCGCTGCTACCTGATTTTGGGGGTGTTACAGATGGTACCAGAGCCAAGGTTATAGGGAACTGGGTCATTTTCAAAACCTAGTCTATAACCACAAAGTTTAAAGGTTTTCTTTTCTTTCATTTTTAAATACAGAATCCTTCATCGTTATCCAATATCCACGCGCGCGTATTCCCTGATCCTTACTTACTTTTCTGATTGTCATTATTGCGTTATGTATAATCTTATATATATAATATTTGGTTTAAACTCGATCCCTTATGTTTACCTTTTGACATATCAGTATCTATTTTTATTGGTCAATTATGTAAATATCGACCATCATGATTAATTTATGATTATTTATATCATTCTCCATTATTTACCATGTGTCATGACTCTGCATACCTTTATAAATTCTCAACGAATTGTGTACTTGTGTTGCCAGAATCATGCCGCCCAGGAGATTTAAGAAGAAAATTGTTATGAAGATAGTGGAAAAGCGTGTGGCCAAAGCCATTGAAAAATATAAAAAGACTAGAGCTGACTAAACAATACTGGCGGATTGGATCAACAAATACTGGAGGAACTGTTGTACCAAAGATGCATGGATGTTCATATAAGACATTTATGAATGGCGAGCCTCACTCTTTCAAGGGGACTGAAGGTGTAGTCGGACTGAAATGTTGGTGTCGAAAAGATGGAGCAAGTGTTTTGAAATTGCAAATGTGTGAAGTTGGACAAAGTGAGTTTGATATGTGCCGTTCGAGGGTGTGCTTAACCTAGTGGACAGAAATGTCAGAGACTTTAGGACTTGCTAATGCTAATCAGATCCCCTGGAGCAACGTGAAAGCTATGATGACCACTGAATACTGCCCAGCAACTGAAATCCAAAGGATGGAACAAGAACTTTGGACTCTGACTCTGAAAGGAGATGATATCGAAGCTTACAGTAATCGTTTCCACGAACTAGTTCTGATGTGTCCTAAATTGGTGTCCACTGAAATTAAGAAGATTGAAAAGTACATTCGTGGGTTTCCTGAAAGAATCACAGGGAACCATCACTTCTTCAAAGCCTGCGACCTTGCATGAGGCAATCAACATGGCCCGTAAACTGGTCGAGCAATCAGTTCAGGGTAGGGCTGCAAGAATTGGGGAAAGCAATAAAAGGAAATGGGAAGACAACCAGAGAAACAACAACAACAATAACCATAACTACAACAATAACCACAACAACAACAACAATAACTGCAACCGAATACAACATTCTTCACCAAGCTACAAACACAGGACACAGAAACCCTGTCAGTGGCTATGTTTGCAGCCCCAGCTGGAGGAAAGATTTATGCTGGAAATTTACCAAAATGCAACCGGTGCAACTTACATCATCATGGACCGTGTCCTCAAAAGTGCCAGAGATGTCAAAGAATAGGTCACATGGAGAAGGATTGTAGAGTTAGGCTTCAGGGTGCAGGTAATGACTTCCTGCAGAATGTGACATGTTTCGGGTGTGGTGAGAAAGGACATTTCAAGGACAAGTGTCCGAAAGCAGGGAACCAGCAGAATGATGAGAGGCTCGTGGTGAGCTATACACGGTGATTGAAAATCCCACTGCAAATCTGAATGTGGTCACGGGTCCGTTTCTTTCTTAATGGATCATAGATTGGTATTCTCTTTGATTCGGGTGCTGAGAAGAGTTTTGTATCTTCTGCGTTTACACATTTTATTGATATTGCCCCAGCCACTTTAAATACTAGTTATGAAATTGAATTAGCAGACGGAAAAGTTGTTAGCACCAATACCATTTTACGTAGTTGCACCTTAGTCTTGTGTTGGTATTCCACCGAAGCTCCTATCGATTGTTATCGAGCAGATTGTTCCGTATTCTCTTCTGAATGGAAAGATTCTTGAGTTCAAGGCGAGGGCCGGAATGGATTCTTCGTTCACTTGCATGTTATCAAGGCTGATGTTGAAAAAAAGCTTGATGACATTCGTGTTGGTCGAGACTTCCCTGAGGTAATTTCCAGATGTATCTGTTAGGTTTACCTCTTGTCGGAGAGATAGAATTTGCATTTGATCTGATTCAGGCGCATCGAGTTGATTCTTAGATCTCCATTACCGGTTAGCCCCTTCGAAATGTTAAATTGTTCAAATCAGTAAAGAACTTCAAGAAGAAAGGGTTTTTATTCGACCAAGTCATCCACCATGGGGTGCACCTTTGCCTCTTTCGTCAAGGAGAGAAGACGGTGTCGATGAGATTGTGTATTGACTACAGAAACTAAACAAGTTGGACTATAAAGAACCGTTCCCCTCTCCCCAGAATTGATGACTTGTTTGACCAATTATAAGGCGCGTGTTGTTTCTCGAAGATAGATCTTCGCTCGGGATATCACCAGTTAAGAGTTCGAGAAGAAGATATACCGAAGACCGCATTTAGAACACGTTATGGACACTTTGAGTTCACAGTCAATCATTTGGACTGACAATGCTGCCAACAATATTTATGGAATTAATGAACCGCGTCTGCAAGCCGTATTTGGACAAATTCGTAATTGTGTTCATTGACGACATCTTAATCTACTCAAAGTCAAAAGAAGAGCATGAAGTCCACCTGAAAATGATTTTGGACTTACTCAAGAATGAGAAGTTGTACGCCAAATTTTCAAAGTGCGAATTTTGGTTACAAGAAGTCCAATTCTTAGGACATGTGGTCAACCGTGACGGTATCCACGTGGATCCTAGCAAGGTAGAATCGGTCAAAAACTGGAAGACCCCTGAGTCACCAACAGGAAATTCGTTCATTCTGGATTGGCAGGTTAACTAATCGGTTTTTTTTTTTTTTTTTATATTTTTTTTTTTTTGCGAGAATTTAGTGGAATTCTCCAAGATCGCCAAGCCCCTCACCCTGTTGACTCAAAGATTAAGGTTATGTGTGGGGCGGGATAAAGCCAAGATGAAAGCTTTCCAAAATTATGAAGGAGAAACTATGCAATGCTTCTGTGTTGGCACTTCTCCGATTGTACCCGCATGACTTTGTGGTCTACTTGTGATGCTATCAAAAACACGGTTTTGGGTGCGTGTATGCAGCGGGGCAATAGTGTATCGTATGCGTCAAGACAGTTTGAGAGAAACATGAGAAAAATTATACACCTTGACCTGGATTGGGTGCTGGTGGTGTTCGCCTCTTAAATTCTAGAGACGTTTATTCTTTATGGGACGAAAAGTGTTAATTACATTGACCACAGAGTCTCTAGTACATATTTGTCGAAAGGATTTAAAATATGCGCCAAAGGCGGTTAGTTCGAGCTACTCAGTGGTCTACGAGTGTGAGATCAAATACCACCCCTGGGCAAGGCGAACGTTGGGAAGTGTCAGATGCCTGAGCAGAAAAGGAAAAAGACTCAAGCCAAGATGAGTACGTGCTATGAGTATTTACTATTACATTCTCGACTTAAGACTAAGATTTTGGAAGCGCAGATCGAAGCCTTCCAAGGATCTTAATAGCCCCTATGGAATGGGCCTTAAGGGAATAGAAACACACTTTGAGCAACGAGATGATGGTGGAATTTACTTCTTCGATTGTATCTGGATTCCATTAGTTGGTGGTGTAAGGAAATTGATTTGATGATGCTAATACTTCTAGATATCAGGTACATTCGGGTGCGGTGGATAAGATGTACCTGGTGATTGAAAGGACTCTGTATTGGTGGCCTGGTATGAAGAGAGACATTGCTGAGTACGTTAGCAGATGTCTTACGTGTTTTAAGATTAAAGCCGAACATCCGAAACCCTCAGGATTTCTTCAGCAACCAAAAATCCCTAAGTGGAAATGGGAAAAGATAACAATGGATTTTGTCACAAAGTTGCCTATAAGTTGCAAGGTGGGCTATGATATGATTTGGGTAGTTGTGGGATAGATTGACCAAGTCGGCTCCCCACTTTTCTTACCTATTCGTGAAGACTACAGACGGAGAACCTAAAAAAGTACGAAAGATTTATACCAATGAGATTGTAGCGAGACATGGTGTGCTGGTGTCAATCATTTCAGACCGTGATGGTCGATTCACGTCATTGGGTACGAGGCTAGACATGAGTACGGCTTACCACCCTCAGACCGACGGTCAGAGTGAGCGTACTATTAAGACGCTAGAGGATATGCTTCGAGCTTGTGTTATGGATTTTGGTGGCAGTTGGGATACTCATCTTTCATTGATTGAGTTTTCTTATAATAACAGTTACCACACAAGCATTAAGTGCGCACCATTCGAGGCTCTGTAAACTCAAAAAAAAAAAAAACAGGCGGGGAAATTGTAGTTCCCCCGTGAATTGGACTGATGTTGGAGAAAGTCAGCTTATTGGACCAGAAATTGTGCAAGAAACGACTGAAAAGATTGTTCAAATTAAGGAAAGATTATAAAGAGACTAGGAGTCGCCAAGGATAAGCTATGTTGATAAGAGGGCAGTATAAACCTCTTGAATTTCTAGTTGGTAGATCTTTTGAAGTATTACTTTAAGGTATCTCCATGGAAGGGAGTGGTACGATTTGGTAAGAAAGGGAAGCTAGCACCGCGATATGTGGGACCATTTGAAATCGTGGAGCGTGTTGGACCGGTGGCTTATCGGCTGAAGTTACCCCAGGAGCTAAGCTGTGTCCATGACATGTTTCATGTGTCAAACCTCAAGAAATACTTGGCTTTGAGCCAGACATGTTCAGGTGCCTTTAGATGATATCGTGATTGATGAAAATCTGCGTTTTGTCTGAGTGCCTATTGAGATTGTCGATCGAGATGTGAAAAAAGCTAAAGCGGAGAGAATTCCCAATAGTCAAAGTTCGTTTGGGAACTACTCTGGTAGGAGCTGAGTATACATGGGTACGTTGAAAGACCAATTTCGGATTGGAAATATCCGCATCTTTTCTTCCGAACACTGTTACTTGCATCAAGTGCCGCAACTTGAGCCTTGAGGACAAGGCTCTTCTAACCGGAGGAGACTGTAACATTCCATATTTGTAGGTCATTTGCGACGTCATATATTTCACTAATTATTATTTTTGCTCGTACGCGTTTACTTTTAATTTTAATAGTTAAAGTTAAATCGCGTAAACTAAAAATCAACAATTAACGTAAACGGACACCAAACGAATTAATGTTTTCGTCAAGCAAGCAATATATATTTTTTTTACGAAAGTAATAATCAACTTTTTATATTTTATTTTTATTTGGTTGCGGTAAAACGTTTCGTTTTGCAAATTTAATAACTTTAGGTATACCCGGAGGAAGCACAAAATAACCTTTTTTTTTCTACGCTTTCAACAAATAACCACATTTATACCCAATACCTAAAAAATCACAAAAATATCTTACATATATACATGCATAAACCGGATTTGGTGTTTACACATCAAGAAATATCACAAAAATCTCAACTTGGTCTTTTGTACATCACTTGCCATTAAACCTAGCCATAACTCCCATCCTTTAGACCAAAGACTTCCATGTTTTACTCATCTTGTCTCATGACTTATACATGTATTCTTTGGAATAGTCATTAGAGTATATAGGCCCTTTACTAGTAATTACACACACACTTCTCACTTTCAAGGTGTAAAACACACAAAATCTCTCTTCCCCCTCATTTCTAGCTCACGACAACCACAAGACCAACACCAAATCCATACCAAATTTTATTTAACACATTTACATATATTCCTACAACATATCTAAGATGTCCTAAGAAGATTTGAAGGCTTGGTTAAGTCTTTACAAGTGTTAAACAAGAAAAATGGAAGATTAGGGTTTAGGGTTTTAAGATCTTGGGAGCTTGGGTTTATAATTAAACAAGGGTTTTAGAGTGTGTTGGTTATCTAGTACATCTCCTCATAAGGTTATCTAAAACCCTTTATGTCTTTACATTTATCATTTTATGCATATATTGGTTCTATATGGCAAAATCACCATTAGGATGTTTATTAAACATTTGTAAAAACATATTTTTGCTTGTGATGATTATAATTTTGTACACTTATTCATGTGTTATGTGGTTGAATATATCATGGACTAATGGACATAATAATATGTATGACATATGATAAATTGTCGTTGTGGATAACTTGTGTATTTTATTTAAGTTGAAAAAGTATATAATCAAGTTTATTATATATATGAATACTATATATTATTAAGGGGCTGTTTTGGTTCGAAATCCAAAGCATGGATTTTATGTTTTATAAAAATAGTACGTCTCATGACGATTCCAAAATGATAAGAAACTCGAAAAACCGATTTATAACGAAAAAGATACGACGATTTCAAGTTTACGTTAAATATATACTTTTATAAAACTATTTTTATATAATGTACTATTACAACAGAAAGTTATACTTTTAAAACATCAATAAATCGAATAATATAAAACTTTTAAATACGAAGACATGCTCGAAAGAATCGCTAAAAACAGAGTTAAAACGAATAAGTTACGACATTTACGAGATTTACGATAACTAAATCCTAATAAAAATAAATATATAACTGTTTATGAAACAGTAAAATCACTATCAGCAGAAAAACTTAGATTTTGAAAAAAATGTTATATTTTGATTAATGTCTTAAATACGAAGGCGTGGGCGTAAAAAACAAAAGAATCGAGCTTAAACGGAAAATTACGCCAGTTTTACTAAAGTATACTTATAAACGTTTTTACTTTATAAATATGATTTCACTAAAACGATTAGATGGTGATGTAGCTATATAGAATTATATGTGGTATTAGTTAATCAAAGTACTATATTACTAAGGAGTTTCATAATGAGGCCTCTTCGAGGTGGCGTATCGACGAGTTGTTGGATTTACGATTTAAAGTGTCCTAGCTCCTCATACGTCACTACATGACCTCTTAATTATGATAGCCCGAACGATAGTATGATAAGCTATACGACCTATAAATAATCAAAGTGTTTAGTACTTATACGACCTATATTGGATTAGGTTGCCTTCAGATTCCTTCGTGACGCATTTTTCTATTGTGAATACTTGTTGATTACCATTCACTCGAGGTGAGTTCATAGCCCCCTTTTTACTACGTGATTGTTTTACAAAATCTACGGGGTGAATTACATTGCTTGTTTTACTATTGGACACAAGTGTTTTTCTAAGTGTTTACAAAGTGTATGCTATCCAGATTACTGCCTGAATATTATTGCTAAGTTACCTTATTGCCGTGAAGTCCCTATTTATCATGAACCGTTAATTGCTATTGTAGTAAGCGCGAGTGTTGTGGATAGATCTATCGGGACTGACAATCCCCACCTTTCCTTGGGTCACTAGTTTGATCAAGGTGCATTTAACATTGAGAGGTGTTAGGTTGTTGGCAAGCATCCTATATTCTGATTGGGGCACAAATCTAGTTAAGGTTTCGGGGTCATGAGCTTAGTGCAATAATAAACGTTTTGGACTACTGAATGTGTTTCAGAGTCTACTATTACTTCGATCTTGTGGTCCACCCTTTTTACACGATATCTATGATTTCACCTCAACCTTTGTTTTGACTTTAGCATGTAAGTCAGGTTCTAGGGTATGTGATTGGAGGGGAGCCGTGGCGGATATAAATGAAGACGGATTTTGTGTTTATCTATATTCAATGCAACTTTTATTATCTTTAAAAACTTAAGTCATCTTTTGGTATTATGAAGCTTTTGTTTAATTAAATATATACTTGAAATATTTATGACTTTTAAAACATATGAGACCTAATGTATAAACTCTGATATTTTGCTATGGCATCGAATGAAATCTTATCTTAGAAAAACGTCCAGTTAAGTCGTTTCTATATCTTGATTGTTTGTTCTTTTGAACGTAGCTCCACATGTTACATCGCTGCTACCTGATTTTGGGGGGTACAGATGGTACCAGAGCAAGGTTATAGGAAATGGGTTCCATTTTCAAAACTAGTCTTAAAACCACAAAGTTTAAAGGTTTTATTTTCTTTTCATTTTTTAAATACAGAATCCTTCATCGCTATTGATATCCACGCTGCGCGTTATTTCCTGATTCCTACTTACTTTTTCGATTGTTCATTATTGCATGATATATAATCTGTTGATATATAATACTTGGTTTAAATTCGATCTCTTATGTCTATCTTTTGACATATCAATATCTATTTCTATCGTTCAATTATATAAATATCGACATTCTTGATTAATTATGGTTTATTTTATATCATTCCATTATTTTTACCGGTGTGCCATGACTTGCAACTTTACAAATTCTCATCGAATGGTGTTCTTTTGGTTGCAAGAATCATGCCACCCAGGAGATTTATGAAGAAATGATGTTAGGAAGATAGTGGATGTAAAAGCGTCGATTGTGGCCAACGCATTGAAAAATACGAAAGACTAATAGCTGAACTCAAACAATGCTGGTGGATCCGGATCAACAAATACTGGAGGAACTGTTGTACCATGGATTGCAATAGATGTTCGTTATAAGACATTTATGAATGGCAAGCCTCACTCTTTCAAGGGGACTGAAGGTGTAATCGGACTGAAACGTTGATTCGAAAAGATGGAGCAAGTGTTTAAAATTTGCAATTGTGCTGAAGATGACAAAGTGAAGTTTGCTATGTGCACGTTCGAGGGTCGTGCTCTAACCTAGTGGAACGGAAATGTTTAGACTTTGGGACTTGCTAATGCTAATCAGATCCCCTGGAGCAACGTGAAAGCTATGATGACCACTGAATACTGCCCAGCAACTGAAATCCAAAGGATGGAACAAGAACTTTGGACTCTGACTTTGAAAGGAGATGATATCGAAGCTTACAGTAATCGTTTCCACGAACTAGTTCTGATGTGTCCTGAATTGGTGCTCACTGAAAAGAAGAAGATTGAAAAGTATGTGCTTGGGTTTGCTGAAAGAATCAAAGGAAATATCACTTCTTCTAAGCCTGCGACCTTGCATGAGGCAATCAATATGGCCCGTGAACTGGTCAGCAATCAGTTCAGGGTAGGGCTGCTAGAATTGGTGGAAGCAATAAAAGGAAATGGGAAGACAACCAAAGAAACAACAACAACAATAACCATAACTACAACAATAACCACAACAACAACAATAACCGCAACCGAAACAACAATCATCACCAACAACAAAATAGGAGACCAGAAACTGTCAGGGCATATGCTGTAGCCCCAGCTGGAGGAAAGATTTATGCCAGAAATTTACCAAAATGCAACCGGTGCAACATACATCATCATGGACCGTGTCCTCAAAAGTGCCAGAGATGTTAAAGAATAGGTCACATGGAGAAGGATTGTAGAGTTAGGCTTCAGGGTGCAGGTAATGACTTCCTGCAGAATGTGACATGTTTCAGGTGTGGTGAGAAAGGACATTTCAAGGACAAGTGTCCGAAAGCAGGGAACTAGCAGAATGATGGAGCTCGTGGAAGAGCTTACGTAGTGATTGAAAATCCACAGCAGAATCCGAATGTGGTCACGGGTACGTTTCTTCTTAATGATCACTATGCTTGTATTCTCTTTGATTCGAGCGCTGAGAAGAGTTTTGTATCTTTTGTGTTTACACATTTTATTAATATTGCCCCTGCCACTCTAAACACTAGCTACAAAGTAGAGTTAGCAGACGGAAAAGTCGTTAGCACCAATACCATTTTACGTAGTTGCACCTTAGTCTTGTTAAATCACGTGTTCAAAATAGACTTGTTGCCAACCCGGCTAGGAAGTTTTGATGTTATCATTGGAATGGATTGGTTGGCATACCACCGAGCTCTCATCGATTGTTATGAGAAGATTGTCCGTATTCCTCTTCCGAATGGCAAGATTCTTGAAGTTCAAGGCGAGAGGGCCTCAAAGGATCTTCGTTCACTTGCATGTATCAAGGCTGATGAGAAAAAGCTTGATGACATACGTGTTGTCCGAGACTTCCCTGAGGTATTTCCAGACGATCTGTTAGGTTTACCTCTTGTGCGAGAGATAGAATTTCGCATTGATCTGATTCCAGGCGCATCGCCAGTTGTTAGATCTCCATACCGGTTAGCCCCTTCAGAAATGTTAGAATTGTCAAACCAGCTTAAAGAACTTCAAGAGAAGGGTTTTATTCGACCAAGTCACTCACCATGGGGAGCACCTGTGCTCTTTGTCAAGAAGAAAGACGGTTCGATGAGAATGTGTATTGACTACAGGGAACTAAACAAGTTGACTATAAAGAAACTGTCACCTCTCTCCCTAAAATGGATGAATTATTTGACCAATTAACAAGGTTGTGGTTGTTTCCTCCAAAATCGATCTTCGTTCGGATATCATCATTAAGAGTCCGAGAGGAAGATAACCGAAGACCCTGCGATTAGAAACCGATATGTGCATTTTGAGTTCAACAGTCATGCCATTATTTGGGCTGACAAAATGCGGCCAGCAATATTTATGGACTTAATGAACCGCATCTGCAAGCCGTATTTGGACAAATTTTGTAATTATTTCATTTACGACATCTAAATCTACTCCAAGTCAGAATAAGAGCATGAATGTCCACCTAAAAAATGATTTTAAGACTTACTCAAGAAAGGAAGAAGTTATAACGCCAAATTTCTAAGTGTGAATTTGGTTGAAAGGGATTTCAGTTCCTAGGACATGTGGTCAACCATGACGGTATCCACCGTGATCCTAGCAAGGTTGAGTCGGTCAAGAACTGGAAGACCCCTGAGTCACCAACAGAAATCCGTTCATTTCTAGGATTGGCAGGTTACTACTACCCGGGAATTTATAGAATTTTATCATGATCGCCAAGCCCACGCCCCCACCCTATTGACTCAAAAGAATAAGCTTATGTGTAGAGGTGATATTCAGACACTCAGATGAGCTTTCTAAATTCTGAGGAGAAACATGCAATGCTCCTGTGTTAAGCACAATCCCGCGATGGACCCGACGACTTTGTGTCCTAATGTGAATGCATCAAACAAGTTTTTGGAGCGTGCTGATGCAGCGGGGCAAAGTGATAGCATATGCGTCAAGACAGTTGAAGAAGCATGAGAAAAATTATACCACCCATGACCTGGAATTGGGTGCAGTGGTGTTCGCTCTTAAAATCTAGAGACATTATCTTTATGGGACGAAAAGTGTTATCTAACACCTGACCACAAGAGTCTCCAGTACATATTTGACCAGAAAGATTTAAATATGCGCCAAAGGCGTGGATCGAGCTACTCAAGTGACTATGAGTGTGAGATCAAATACCACCGGGCAAGGCGAACATGGTGGCAGATGCCTTGAGCAGAAAAGAAAGACTACAAGCCAAAACTGAGTACGTCATGAGTTATTAACATATTTATTTTGGGACTTAAGACTAAGATTTTAGAAGCGTAGAGCGAAGCTTCCAAGGATCTCAAAGCCGCAACTGAATGGCTAAGAGGATTAGAAAGACACTTTGAGCAACGAGATGATGGTGAAATTTACTTCTTTGATCGTATCTGGATTCCATCAGTTGTGGTGTAATAAAATTGGATCATGGAAGATGCTAATACTTCTAGATATTCAGTACATCTCCGTGCGGATAAAATGTACTATGATCTGAGAGACTTGTATTGGTGGCCTGGTATGAAAAGAGACATTGCTGAGTACGTTAGCAGATGTCTTTATACGAGTTTTCTAAGATTAAAGCCATAACATCAGAAACCCTCAGCGATTTTCTTCAGCAACCAAAATTCCTAGAGTGGAAATGTGGAAAAGATAATAATGGACTTGTCACAAAGTTCCTAAAAGTAGGTCAGTGGCATGATATGATTTGGGTCGTTGTGGATAGATTGACCAAAGTCGGCTCACTTTCTTACCTATTCGTGAAGACTACAAAACGGAGAAATTAGCAAAGATTTATACCAATGAGATTGTAGCAAGACATGGTGTGCCGGTGTCAATCATTTCAGACCGTAATGGTCGATTCACGTCACACTTATGGCAAGGTTTTCAGGAAGCGTTGGGTACAGGACTAACATGAGTTAACAAACGGCTTACCACCCACAGACCCGACGGTCAGAGTGAGCCTACTATATCAGACGCTGGAGGAACTACGTCGAGCTTGTGTTATAGATATTGGTGGCAGTTGGGATAGCTCATCTTCCATTTATTGGCTTTCTATATAATAACAAGTTTACCAACACAGATTAAGTGTGCAGCCATATCGAGTGATCTGTACGGGCGGTAAATGTAGATCCCCCGTGATATGGACAGAAGTTGGAGAAATAGTGTCACTTATTGTAACCAGAAAATTGTGCAAGAAACGACTGAAAAGATTGTCAAATTAAGAAAAGATTGAAGACCGGCTAGGATTCGCCAGAAAAGCAATGTTTATAAGGGCGTAAACCTCTTGAATCCACGTTGGAGACCGACGTGTTTACTTAAGAATCTCCATGGAAGGGAGTGTGCACGATTTGTAGAAAGGAAAGCTGGCACCACGATATGTGAGACCGTTTAAAATAGTAAAGTGTGTTGGACTGGTAGCTTATCGGCTAAAGTTACCCCAGGAACTAAGCTGTGTTCACGACATGTTTCATGTGTCTAACCTCAAGAAATGTTTGGCTAAGCCAGATGTTCAGGTGCCTTTGGATGAGATCGAGATTGATGAAAATCTACGTTTTGTGGAAGAACCTATTGAGATCGTAGAACGAGATGTGAAAAAGCTAAAGCGAAGAAGAATCCCGTTGGTAAAAGTTCGTTGGAACTCTCGACAAGGAGCTGAGTATACTTGGGAACATGAAGACCAATTCCGGATAAAATATCCGCATCTTTTCTCCGAACCCGTACCTTCCTCAAGTGCCGCAACTTGAGCCTTGAGGACAAGGCTCTTTTAACCGGAGGAGACTGTAACATTTCGTATTTTCAGGTCATTTACGACGCTATTTAAATTCACTATTTATTTTATTTTCTCGTACGCGTTCGCTTTTAATTTTAATCGATACGTTAAATCGCGTAAACTAAAAATCAACAATCAACGTAAACGGGCACCAAACAAATTAAAGTTTATGACAAGCCATCATTATATTATTTTTGTTTTTTTCAAAAGTAATAATTAACTTTTATATTTTATTTTTGTTGGTTACGTAAATTAAATACGTTTCGCGATAAATTGCGTTTAGGCACTCCCGGAACCACCAAAACTTTTCTAAGCTTCAACAAATACCCACTTTTATACCCAATACATAAAATTAACTCAAATATATCATATATCTCTTGCCATAACCGAATTTTTGGCCAAATATTCAAAGAAGTATCAAAGTGGTCAAGATTAGTCTTTAGACATTTTATACACCATTAAAACCACCCATACCTTGTTCCCTTTGACTAAGAGTCTTCCCTAAGACCCTCATCTTGTTCCCAAGACCCCTATTGCATCTTTGACTAGCCTTATGTTATATATACAAGCATACATGAGTTAGATAACACTTACATGCAAAATACTTAGTAAAAATCACAAAAACACTCCCTTTGTGCTCTACACATGCCACGGCTCAACCCCCCCTCTAAGCAATCCATACAAAATTTTCTACAACCTATACACATCTATACACATCCATCCTAAGATATTCTAAGGTGTTTCCAAGCATTGGCTAAGCATTTTCAAGTATTAATCAAGTAAAAAAGCAAGATAAAGGAAGTTTGGGTTCTTTAGAAAAATTTGGGTTTCATTCTTGCAAGCTTGGTTTAAAAATCTAAACAAGGGTTTAGATTATATTTCTCATCATCATTCATCACTATAAGGTTATCTATAAACCTTCATGTCTTTACTTTTATCATTTTTATGTGTTTACATGTTCTATATAACTAAATCACCACTTAGGATATGTTTAACTTGTAAAAGTGGATTTTTCTTGTAAACATGATTTTATGAAACTTGTACACATTGTTTATAGGCTATAAAATGATCATAGAACTTTATAAAATGTAAGACAAGTATATAATAAGTATTGGATAACTTGTGGTATTTATTAAGTTGAAAAGTATAGAAAACAAGTTATAAAAATGAGCACACCTAAAGATTTCAAAAGGGGCTGTTGGATTTCGTATTTTAGACAGTAGGTTTAACACCTTAGAAAGATAGTACACCTCGTGACGATTCCAAAATGATAAGAAACTCGAAAAACCGATTTATAACGAAAAAGATACGACGATTTCAAGTTTACGTTAAATATATACTTTTATAAAACTATTTTTATAAAAATTACTATTCACCACAGAAACTTATATTTTTAAAACATCATTAATATGATAAAACTTTTAAATACGAGAACGTACTCGAAAGAATCGCTAAAAACAGAGTTAAAACGAATAAGTTACGACATTTACGATAACTAAATCTATAAAAATAAATATATAACTGTTATGAACAGTAAAATCACTATTCATCAAAAAAACTCAAATTTTAAAAATGTTATATTTTGATAACTCGTCTTAATACGAAGGCGTGGACGTAAGAAACGAAAGAAACGGACTTAAAACGAGAAAGTTACGCCAGTTTTACTAAAGTATACTTATAAACGTTTTTACTTTATAAATATGATTTCACTAAAACGATTAGATGGTGATGTAGCTAAATAGAATTATATGTGGTATTAGTTAATCAAAGTACTATATTACTAGGGAGTTTCATAATGAGGCCTCTTCGGGTGGCGTATCGACGAGTTGTTGGATTTACGATTTAAAGTGTCCTAGACCCTCATACGTCACAAACATGACCTCTTAATTATGATAGCTCGAAGATAGTATGAGGAGCTATACACCTATAAATAATCAAAGTGTTTAGTACTTATACGACCTATTTAATTTAGGTTAGCATTCCGTTATGCCATGACGCATTTTTCTGTTGTTTTTTGATTAACAATAACACGAGGTGAGTTCATAGCCCCCTTTTTACTACGTGATTGTTTTACAAAATCTACGGGGTGAATTACATTGCTTGTTTTACTATTGGACACAAGTGTTTTTCTAAGTGTTTTCAAAGTGTTTACAAAGTGTATGCTATCCAGATTACTGCCTGAATATTATTGCTAAGTTACCTTATTGCCGTGAAGTCCCTATTTATCATGAACCGTTAATTGCTATTGTAGTAAGCGCGAGTGTTGTGGATAGATCTATCGGGACTGACAATCCCCACCTTTCCTTGGTTCACTAGTTTGATCAAGGTGCATTTAACATTGAGAGGTGTTAGGTTGTTGGCAAGCATCCTATATTCTGATTGGGGCACAAATCTAGTTAAGGCTTCGGGGTCATGAGCTTAGTGCAATAATAAACGTTTTGGACTACTGAATGTGTTTCAGAGTCTACTATTACTTCGATCTTGTGGTCCACCCTTTTACCGATAAACTAAGAATTCACTCAACCTTTGTGTTGGAATTTTAGCATGTAATTCAGGGGGAGCCTAGGGTATGAAGATTGGAGGGGAGCCGTGGCGGATATCAATGAAGACGGATTCTGTGTTTTATCTATATTCAATGCAACTTTTATTATCTTTAAAAACTTAAGTCATCTTTTGGGTATTATGAAGCTTTTGTTTAATTAAGAATGTTTATGACTTTTAAAACTTATGGGACCTAATGTATAAACTCTGATATTTTGCTATGCATCGAATGAAATCTTTGTCTTAAACGTTCATTTATGGTCGTTTCCTATATCTTGATTGTTGTACTTTGACGTAGCACCTCATTGTTACCATTCCGTTGCTACCTGATTTTGGGGGGTGTTACACTACACCTCTTTTACAAATTTACTGTTGAATGTACCAAGTCTTTTTATTTTATTTTCTGTAGTAAACTATACATGGGTAATACTGCAATCCCATGGTGTCTTACAAAAGTACAAAGTCTTTCAATTAGATAAGATAGATCCATTCCATGACATTCTAGTCGTCGTCGACTTGGATTTTTTTGCACCCAGGCCAAACGACATGACACAACTGATTCATTCTTGAATATAACCTAACATAGTCGAGTCGAGCTTGAGCTCATATCGTATTTTGTGATTTTTAAATAGTGACTTTGTTTGGTCAACTATTCGCATAGTTTTTTTGGTGCAAAAGTGAAATTATATTATTAATCACAAAACGATTACATACAAAAGCAAAGGAATAGACATCACCTATATCCTTTCTTCATACAGAAAAACTGAGATACCACAAGAACTAAATCTGATACACAGGACCTCTGGTACAAAAAAACATTCCTCAGACATCACTTTGAGTCACAAGTTGACTTATCCTTCCAGAGCCAAACAGCAACATAGATTTCCATTTCACCTTTTAAGCACCATACACCATATATTCTTGACTACATTTCCACTCCCAATCCAGTCCTAATTTATTCAACCCACATCCACAATAAAAAAGGACTAAATTGAGAGGGCATCATCAAGGAATATATAGCTCCCATTCACACTAGCTGTGGGGCTATACCAATATTAGCTACATTTCCATACCATTAATCCCTTAACCCATTCAGTAGCTACCCCTCACTGAAAGGATTAATAAGACAAAGATGGTATGGCATCACTGAGTAGGGAACACCCACCCACTGCTAGAGCCAACCAGTCCTCCATTGATAGTGTATATGAGCATCATACACTATCCACCAGACCATATATATCAAGAGAAAGCCTTACCTTATGGTACATCCACAACCTCTCATAATACCAAACATTGTTTGTCAATTTCCTCCCAAGGCCAAATTGGACAAAGAATGGGGCATTCATGAGTATAGTCACACCTAGCGGACTCCAAGATACAAGGCACTTTCAATTGAAGGTCTTATGAACAAAAGAAAGTTAGCCATCCAAAATGACCCATACAGACCCAGCAGACACTCCCCAGGCCTTCTTGAACATAAGAACTTTATTCATTCCAACACAGAACCAAGTTTCAAGAGGAAGAGCTTCAATATTCTCACTTTACTTAATGTTCATTGTAATCTTTCATACATCATCTACATCTTTGACTGCTTTGGAGTTCTTGACCTTTAGTGATAAGAGTCTGCATCTAACATTGTCCCTGATAACTTGGTAGAGAATAACAGGACTCCTTTCTTTCTTTTGGAACATTATGAAGTTCCTTTCTTGCCATAAATGATAAACAATGCTAGCAATTGTCAACCTTCTCACAATACTCCATATACTATTAGTACAAGGCATATTTGATAATTTGAGCATACTGTTATCCAAGTTCTTCAAGTCTCTTGCATTGATCATTGATTGCATGTTATTCCAAACTTCTTTTGAATAATGACATTCAAAAAACAAGTGATTGTGAGAGTCTTCAGTGAGCATACAGAGAGAGCACTTCCAAATTTTTCCTGGATACCATAGTGCAAGCTTGTCTTGAGTCATAAGTTTCTTTTTTATAGCCATCCATAATACAAAAGCTTGTCTAGGAATGTTTTGAGAAAACCAGATGACTTTCCACCAATGAGCTTGACCATTCAGAATTCTTATATCCTTCCAGGCTTGGTTACATGAGAAGGCCTTTAAGTTCCCTTTTTTTGTTTTCCAAACCAGCTTATCCTCAACATCAGTATTAATTTTGGGGACAGGGATTTGACTAAGAACTGGGTATTTAAGGAACCATTCATTGGGCCAAATCCACTGATTTCCATTTATACACTTGAAGACGGTATCATTATTGGAGAAACCAGCAGAATAAATTTCTCTTCTACTCACAATAGAGTCCAGTGGTGGCTTATCACTCCATCTATCATGCCATACTGATTCCTTTTTGCCATTACCAATCTTGTAGACTATGTTTTCTCTTGCCCCAATTCTGAGATCAAGAAGGCTTCTCCAAATCCAGCTATCATTATTCTGTTTTTCCACTTCCCAAACACTCCTGCCTTTAAGTTTTACTGTACTTATCCACTTGACCCATAAAGAGTCTTTTTTACTAGCAACATTCCAAAGATGTTTAAGTAAAAGGGCATTATTCCAGCTTTCAAGAGGTTTTAATCCTAAACCCCCATTCTGTTTAGGCTGGCATACCTCTTTCCAAGCTATTTTGGCTTTTCCCCTTTGCAGATATCCATTATTCCATAGGAACCCCTTAAAAGGTTTTTCAATATCCTTAGTTACCAATTTTGGTAACTTAAACACTGAAGCCCAATACACCTGGATAGAAGATAAAACAGAAGCTATCAATTGGGTTTTTCCAGCATATGATAGGCTTTTGTTCTTCCAGTCCTGAATTCTAGCTTTTACTTTATCAATTAGGCCCTTACAGTCCTTTACACCTATCTTTTTTGATACCAAAGGAACCCCCAAGTATCTAACAGGCAGTTTTCCTTTCTTGAAAGGTAGGATTTGAAGAATAGATTCAATTGTAAATCTGTCCAAACTTCCACATAATATAGTACTCTTTCCCAGATTAGGATACAGCCCAGATACATTGCTAAACTTCTCTAAAGCCTTCTTAATAACTGTGACAAAATTTACATCTCCATGACACATAACCAAAAGATCATCAGCAAAGCACAAATGAGTGATTTCTAACTCTTTACAGCCATGATGATATTTGAACCTTCCATTACTTAAAATCTCTTGTTGTAAAATCAGGTTGAATGACAATTGTGAACAAGTAGGGAGATAGAGGATCTCCTTGTCTGAGTCCCCTTCCTCCTCTAAAGAAACCATGTCTCTCTCCATTTAAGCATATAGTATAAGATGGGGTGATCACACAAGTCATAATCCAATTGACCATCTTTGAGTGAAACCCAAACATTCTTAAGGTTTGTTCCAAAAACTTCCAATTCACTGTGTCATAGGCCTTTTGAATGTCTATTTTCATTGAACATCTTTTAGGGCCTTTTACACAGTCATATCCTTTCAGGAGTTCTTGAGTAATGAGTATGTTATCAGTGATTTATCTTTCAGGGATAAAAGCACTTTGATTTTTGTTGACAATACTATCCAAAGCATTTTTTACCCTATTAGTTATAACCTTGCTTATGCATTTATAGACCACATTGCAGCAAGCAATGGGTCTAAAATCAAAGACTTTGTTAGGAGTACTAACCTTAGGCACCAGTGTGATCAAAGTAGCATTTAACTCCCCAAGCAATTTTCCTTTAAGGAAGAATTCATTCACTGCCTTACAGACATCAACTCCAATAACATTCCATGCTTTTTTAAAGAATTTTGCAGTAAAACCATCAGGACCTAGAGCTTTGTTGTCATTAATATCAAACATTGCCTCCTTTATTTCCTTATTAGTAACTGCCTTAATCATATTGTAAGCTTCCTGCTCATTAATCTTTTTAGAAAACATATTTCCATCTAAATCCAAACACTCCTTATTGTACTGTTTCCCCAAAAACTTTTGGAAGTGATTGACAAATTGAATAGGGACTTGGTCTCCAGAGTATTTAATCCCATTTTCATCACAAATCTCTTCCACTCTTCTTTTATTTGATATGCTCTTTAAGACTTTGTGAAAATATGCAGAGTTCCTATCTCCTTCTTTCAACCAATCAACTTTAGTTTTCTGCAAAAGCAGTTTCTCCTCATCCTCTAAAGCAATGGTGTATTCTTTAAATAATTCAACACCTTGCTTTCTAAGATGAGAATTAGTAGGATTTGCATCAATCTTAGTTTGAACCTCATCAAGCTCCTTCTTAAGATTTTTCACCTTATCAAATAAGTTTCCATTTTTCCAATTAAGGTTCTTTCTAACTGGCTTTATGGTTTTCAACTTTTTAACCAGCTTATACATATCAAATCCTTCCACATCAATCTTCCACTTGTCTTTAACCACATCCAAAAAGTCCTCTTTATCAGCTATATAGTTTGCAAATCTAAAAGATCTGCCTTTAGCTTTTATGGTCTGAGGGCATTTTAAAATTGCAGGGCTATGATCAGAAATTCCATAAGGTAAAAAGACCACATGAGCTCTTTGATAGTCCTCAAGAAACTCTTCATTCCCCATCACTCTATCAATCTTTTTGAGAATACTTGCATTAGGATTAAGGAGACTCTTTATCCATGTATAATGAATCCCACTACTGCAAATATCATCCATCTTAATATCATTAATGTTGTCTTTAAAATCCTTCATATCCTGAGTCATATGAGAAATTCCTTCAGAATGGTCGTCAAGATTGAGACAAACATTAAGGTCACCCATAATAACCCATGGCATATCATTAATCATAGACTTGTAATTACTCAGATCACTCCATAGCTTTTTCCTCAACCTTCCACTGATTTCAGCATGGATAAAAGTGCAAAACAATCTTCTTTTGGTACTTTGAATCTCAAATGAGCACAACACAGCTTGATCTGAGGCATGGACAATCATACATTAAACCTTATCATTATCCCACCCTATTAAAATTCTGCAACCTCTACTGCATTCAATATCATTATCATACCAATTCCATCTTCCAAACAATCTATCACCAATTTTCTTGACTTTGCTGCCTTTTAGTCTTGTTTCTAGAATGGCACAAATACTTATATTCTCATCAACAATTAAATTCTTCACAGCATTCTGTTTACATACCTTTCCCAATCCTCTGATATTCCATGAGGCTATATTCAAATCCATAGAGATTTAAGTAAAAAGAGAGCCCCCTTCACCCATTCCATTCAAAACATCTGCATAACTTGATGTTATATCATTCTGAGCCATCTTCTTTGCAGAACCTGATGTCTCCTCATATACATCTATATTTTCTTTTTCCAACTCAATTCCATCCTCAGAAACCCTCTCATTCACATTCTCTTCTTCTAACGCAACATATTTGTTTGCACTTTTTCTTATGCTATCAATGATGTCCTGCTACACATTCCATCCTTTTTAGGGCTTCCTTTATCAATCATTTGCTCATTATCTACTTCTTTCCCTATATTAGCCCCTTCTTTACTACCTTCCTTTTCCACTGGTTTGTAAAAAATTCTACTACTATTAGCTCCTTTATTGCCATTCTTATTACCAATATTTTGATTCACTTTCTTTCCATCTCTTCTCTTATACCTTACTTGTTCAAATTCAGCATTGCCCTGTTTCTTTTTCAAATCTTCCCTTTCTACATCCATGAATTCTTCCACAGTTTTAGGTCTAACCACACAGTTCTTATCACAGTGTCCAAACACCTTACAAAAAGAACATACAGGAGGGGCCCAGTCATATTTAACATCCACACTCTTCTTAGCAGTCACCAATCCATCCCTGTTTTTGTAAACTATCTCAATACTTTCAGGTAAGCCTTTTCCAGCTTCCACATCAATTAGCACCCTAGCAAAACCAACTCTACCATATCCCATTTTACACATTTGAGTAGTTGTTTGGTCCATTATTTGAGGAGTGCCTAATCTACTAGCCACTGCACTAATGCCTTTTGTAGTCCATGCCTCCAAAGGTAGATTCCTGAGTCTAACCCATAAAGGAAGTTTGTTTGGTTCAGCTTTATCCAAAGATACAGAGGGGTCCCATTTCTGTACAAACATAGGTTTCCCATTCACCATCCATGGCCCCATTTCAATAACAGATTGTATACCCTCATTACTTCTAAACTTGAACAAAAACAAACCATTGCCATTGGGATAATACTTTTGAGCCCAAATTTTCCCCACATTCTAACCAAATTGTATCTAAGCTCTTCATAAGACATTTTATATCCCACAAAATAACCACAAACAGTCAACTCCCACTTTTTACTTCCCTCATTCACAATTTCTTCATCAAATATTACCACTTCAATCCCCTCCTCATTGATTTCAGTAAGGATAAGATTCAGTTTATTATCCATACCATTAGTACTAGCAATGTTAGCATAAGAAATTTTTATACCTGCATTTCCAGCATCCTTTGTGTTAATTCCTGGATTGGCCACATTCTCTTCCTTTTCATTTCCCATACCTTCCTTTCCTGCATCTTTCACATGAATTCCCTGATTGACCTCTATCTCATCTATTACGGATTCCTTTCCTGACATAGCAGTATCCATACTCTCCTTATTGCTTACATTTACACTGCCTTCTTCTTGTACAGTGTTCTCCCCTGTTTGGAATTCATCCACTTTCCCCCCATTACCACCTTGAGTACTATCAAACCCATCATTACACAAATCCTCAACATTCAAATTCTTTTTCTTCTTGTTTCTTTTGTTTTTCCCATTCGTTATACCATAATCAGAATCCACAAGCTTACTTGGAACCCTAATTTGTCGTTTTTCAGATTGTCTAACACTAGTCATGTTATAACAGAAGAAATACAGATAAAAGCTAATTATCAACTAGAAACTTCAACTAAACCACTAAAATTCGCATCAATTGATCATTCTACACTCAATATTTGAATTCTGTTTTTTGGTGCCAAAAAGACGCCATTAACAAAACTTCAAAAACCAGTGGGGATTTGATGAAATTAGTATCAAAAGATTCGGAATGAAAAACTGATTCTATGATGTGTGTGTGTTTCTATGATGTGGTTGAAGAACAGATTTGGGGGAAAAGTGGTTTTGATTAGTGTTATGGGAAAAATCGAAAGAGAATGGGACGGTGGTTTTGATTACACGTTGCGGGGAACTATTCGCATAGTTATCGGACCATGATTCATGATACAATTTTCCTCTGTCGTAAAACTGGTTTTCGATATCTCGGTTGGTCCTAAGTCCTAACCTTTAAAATAAGAGTTGGTTGTGTTCCTGGATAAAAGTACATTGGACTACATTTATATGGGCCTGTGGGGAATTCAAGGATAGATAAAGTAAGCTGGCGGGCTTGTTAATATATACGTACTTAGATGATAAACAGGTGACTGAGCTATAAGTTAAGATCACATGATGATGCTTGTTTTATGTTTAAATCATTTTTTGGTGCCCGTCATGCAAGTATGCAATCATGTGTCCATTTCTTCAACTCTAATTTTAGGGTAAGTTTTACATGTTAGAGTTACTACATACAATGAAGCAAGCTCACTTTGAGTTGTCCTTTGGTAACATTTGCCTTTTTTGTACATCTTTGGTAACGTATTTGTCATTCTACAAACATGATGAATTTTGAAATTTTATAGTAGTTTTTAAGCTATAGTTTGAGGAGTTAGAAGATGCCATTACTGTATACTAATGCGTGTAATATTGTCATATTTTATCAAATGTTTGGGTAAAAAAAGAGAATAGTAATTGAAAAGAAAGTTACAAAAACATTTGAGTTAGTCCACATCATATCAAAATTTCAGTGAAGTTGATGTTCCAAAAGTACACACAAATTGCTAGATGTTTGTTGATTCCTATATGGACACTGGTTCTTCATTTATCAGTAAGTTTGGTGATGAAAAAAGGAGCCTGGCTAGAAAAATGACAACTAGATATATATAAATACAGCTGTGGTGATCATAGAACGAACAACACAAAAGATTCACTGCAACCTATGAGACAAGTTCTTACATGTAGATCTCAGTCCTACCTAAGCATATTAATGTAGGTAACTTCAAGTTTTGTCCAACAATAACTAGGCAAGCCTCTTGAAACCAGTAATCATTAATCATCAAGAACACTGTGATTTTTGTTTTGTTTTCTATTGTAAAGTAATTTAAAATGAAATATACGCCTCAAGTGTGTATTAGACTAACCATATTAGGAACAAGGGATATGCGTGGTGCCCCTAATTAACCCGATTATTACAGACACCCACAATCACGTGTTTAGACCAGATTTTTAAATCAATGAAAATTTTGTTATTGTGTGTATCGTGACTTGTGAGTGTAGTGTGTGAATGTGTGGTATATTTATGTTTAAGTGTATTATGTTTGTGTGACGTGAAGTGACAAATCTCAAATAAAATCCGGTTGGGACTCGTTAAATAAAGGCGTCGAAGTTGTTCTAGCTAGAATTGACTATAGTGTAATCTTTTATTGCCATTTCTCTTTGTTTACAGCTAGAAACTTTAGCTACAAATAAATTCGTCTAATGCTAAATGATACAACTAGAAATATTAAAAGTACAACTAATAAATGACTAATCCTATAATCACACCAAAAATAAGAATGAACTATAATAGTAAATCACTACAACAATATAAGCGTTTAGGGTCAACAATTTTGACCCAAAACTACAAAGTTTGTCGACCCAAAGCACTTAGGGTCGACAATTTCGACTCTAAGAAATCGATCCAAAATTCTCGACCTAAAAATCTTTGGGTCGACTCAACCCTTTGAAGGTTGGGTCGACAAGGGGGGACCACAACATTTCAACCAAAAAGTTTGACTAACCTTAGGGTCGACACTCCTTTGTTTCTTTGGGTCGACATTATCGACCCTACTCTTTTTAATTTATTAAAATCATTTTAATATAAAAAAAACACTTAATATTTAAATACTTAGGGTCGACATATACCTTGCAACTTTGGGTCGACATTGTCGACCCTAAGCTTTTACTGGATTATATCCCCAAGTTTAGGGTCGACATTGTCGACCCTAAGATTGAGATTAGGGTCGACAATGTCGACCCTAAAGTGTTCCTGGGCAAAAGTATAAAACTGAACGCATGTCCAGTTTTCCAGATTTTTTCCAGAAAAAATATACATTTCAACAAATCCAGAATTCGGCAAATCCACAATACGATACAATAACAAATCATTAAACGTTACAATACCACAAATCCACAATACGATAAATTACCAAACGTTACAATACAATTCAACAAATCCACTTTTACAATACTACTAAACGTCATAATTCCATTCAACAAAATCCACGTCATGATAAAATACTAAATCCATGTTTCACAAACGTAACAAGTCTAAAAGTTATTACACATACTAAGATACTACATAAAAACGCCTACTCGTCCTCGTCCGAATAGTCATCATCACCACCCGTATGTTGCTCGGCCTCCTCCTCCTCCCTTGATGAGGACTCGTTATTGTTTTCATGAGCCAAATCTTGAGCCAATTGTTCATAGTTCCGCAAATCGTTCATAGGGGATTTCGTTTGAAGGATGTAGCGGGGACGTTCGGCTTGAGAATTAGAACTAGAGGCGACACAATGAGTGGAGTTGAGAACGGGACGATAACAGTTGTTGAAGTTATTATTGGTGACGGGAGTGAGAGGAAATGGGCCGGTATAGGGAGGTTGGAGTGGTTGGAGTGGGCCGGTATAAGGAGGTTGGAGTGGGCCGGTATAAGGAGGTTGGAGTGGTTGATTAAAGGGAAAGGGAGGTTGGAGTAAGTGAGCCCAAAAAAAAATTAGGGGTGAGTTGGGGCATAGGACCGGGTGGGGGTTGGGGGTACAAGACTAAAAGTAGGAGGGTTAAATGGACGAGCACTATGGGGAGTTGTAGTGCATAAAAAACTGACCTAGAAGGGCGTCATTTATACCTCAAGAATTTTGTAGCGCCCAACATTAAGCCCATTGGCCTGCCGCGTCAGCCTTTAACGAAGCCAAATAAGCCCATGCCTGCGCCTCCTCAGCTTGCTTCCTGTGTAACTCTTTCTCTTGCTCTTGTTGCCTGAACATCTGCGTGATCTGATCCTGAGTCATAATATCTCCAAATGCACGATTTGCGCGCCTGCGAGAAGTTGAGCCACCACCCGGTAACTTCCTGCCCATGCCCGACATATTCTGGCGGTTGTCACTCGGAACGATTTCATCCAATATTTCTTGATCGGTCTTGAACGGGATGAGGCCGGCTTTAATATTATCTTTCATGGCCTTCATATCCAACTGTGAAAGAAAAAGAAAAAAAAAGGTTAAAAAACATAAAATAAGTTATTAAAGCATGTAAAGAGTTAAATTACTTACATATCTCTTCTCGTTTTCTGTGGTTTTAAATTGCACTGCATCTTCTTATTTGAGTGCCCCTCCTCCACTTTCAATGATGTCCTCGTAATACACTTTTTTCGACTTTCTATAACAATATCAACTAAATTAATAACGAGCTATAAAAAAACAATAATAACCACCTTTCCAAAAATATCACAAAAATTATAAAGATCTTACATATTCATTCCTTCCTGCGTGAATAGATTTTTTTTTCTTGATGGTTTATTATCGTGTTTTTTGCTTGGTTAGCGCATTCTGCAAACTTCTAAAACGAACTTCACGACACCCGATTCCGGTTGGGGGGACCACCATCCAACCAACTCATTCCATATTCATCATGGGTTCTCTCCGCCCCACCCTTTCCGGCGGCGCGGATGATTCTTTGCCTCATCGGGCGACGTATTTTTGCATAATGGTCAGCCTTGATCCTGTTCTTATTTTTGCGCCAAAGTACCTCAATTTAGTTCCCAAGCCCAAGCCTTACCCATTCCCCCACCGTAATTATACATTTTCTGTCAACCACAACACTTGTCCTATTTATTGTAACCATTCCGGAGGTTGAAATCGCTCTAACATATAAACATTTGCATTAAAGATAAAAAATGCAATTAAACATAACACGCATATCTAAACGTCGATAACAATAAGAATAGAAGTAAAATAAACAATTAATACCTCAAGTGTAGGATAAATATGCGCTTTAATTTAAAATAGGCCTCTGGAATTTCTTCCCACTCGCAAGCAAGGGGGAAGTGGCCGGACTGTTTCCCCCATAAGACTATTCAACATGCCTAAAAATTGACTACAGGAGTGGAAGGTACCAGATTCCTCGTAATCAAAGCCAATTCTCAAAGGTTGTCATTAATTTTCATCTAAAAACCCTTCCCTTAAGGACCGATTTTCCCGTCTTAAGACGTAGCATCGAACCTACAAAGATTAGTTTATTGATTCGTGAAAATTCAATAAAAGAAATTAAAAAGATCAGTGTTATAAAATAAAAATTAAAAAAAATCACAGACACAATTTCTTACTTGGCACTGGGCCGGTACGGGCCGTGTGGGCCGTCTGGGTGGACTACCACCAGCATCCCCACCGTGTGATCTAGGAGCTACACACGCCATCTGTAAAATAACAAGTACAAGAACACACAATTTCATGGACCAATTAATGCTAATACACAAATTCATATAAATATACACAATTTCGTTGACCAATTAATGCTAATACACAGTTGTTTGAGTTGGTGGAGTTGGGACATTATTTGCAGAAATATCTTCGAAGAACGCATCCATGTCAATGTGTTCAGGTGAATGTGGTACCGGTGGAGGTAGCGGAAGAATCGGTTCACCGTGATATTTCCAAGTGGTATAATGTTGGTCAAACCCGTGTCTAGATATGTGTACCTCAAGAGTTTTGAGGGTAACCAAATTATCACAGTTACAATAGCAACTACTGGCAACTGATCTTTCGTGTGATGGGAGGTTGCACAAATGGCTCCATATGCGCGATGAATGCCAAAAGACCATCTAAAAATGCATTGGAATTACGACTGGATATAGTGATCCAACTCTTATCAATTGTCATAACTGCGTTGCAAATAAACATATTCAAATAAATGTTTTTTATTTTTTATACCAAAAGGTCATTAACAAAACTATGAATCAAAAAGGTCATACTAACCAATGAATAAGAACTGTTTTGTTTTACCTAGAGCAACTATAAAAGCAACCTAACCCACTCTTGAATGTTTTTGTCTCATATATGAAAGCGTATAACTGATTTACATTTAAAAAAATTCAACAGCAATTTTCCCCCACAACTCCCAAATAGTGCATATAAAAGACATATTCGTAGGAGTGATGGGGAAACACTGTCGAATTTCTCTCAAATAGTAAAACAGTTATACGCATTCATATCCTAAATGAGACAAAACATTCAAAAAGCAGTCCCAAACAGGGACTTTCCGAAATTAATTTCTAATAAATTAATTTCGGACGGGTTTTTTCAATAGTTTGATTTAAACTTCGGGACGGGGATTTTCCGAAATTAATCACTAAAATCCTAAAATCATTTACAAAAGACTAACAATCAAATATCATTCATATAACATAATAAGCATATGCATAATATTAATCACCAACATATATATTCGCATTATGATATTCACAACGCCTTTCACAATATCATTCACACGCGTACTAACTAAAAGCCATTCAAAATAACAAACTAACCAATATTCAAAGCTTACTAACTAAATGCCATTCACAATATCATACTAACCAAATGCCATTCACAATATCAACAAAACTAACCAAATGTCATTCCCTAACCATCCGAACTAAAACGTCATTCAACAATATCATACTAAACCAAATTCATACTATTAATAAAAAACACTCTTGCAAACATCCAACTAATTTAATTACATACCTAGTTCACGGCCGAAAAAAAGGAAGAGAATAAAAGAGGAAGATAGAAAAATTGCCCGCCACTCGACTCGGCTGTCCCGGGGCTAACCAACACACAAACACAACAAAAAACCAACCCTACTATGGTGGCTGCTGCTGTGGCGGCGGTGGCTTGCTGCTTGCTGCTCGTGGTGGGAGTCAACGGGGTGGCTACTGCTGCTAAAAGCTAGTGGTGGAACGACTGCTTGCCAGCGTGGTTGCCTACTTACTAGATGCCGCTGGCGATGGTGGTGGCTACCTGCTGCTGCTAAGGTGGTGGTTCCATCTAGTTCATCACAAACACAAAAAAAAAATTAACACAAAGAATTATAACAAAACATACAAATTAGCACACAATAATTATTAAACAAAAAACATCAATACCTTCATAAATTTTAATTAAAAGAGAAAGTTACAACATAAAACTCGAATTGTGGTGGGTTTTAGGGGATTTGGAGGTGTTGGGTCGATTTAGGTTTGGGAATTGAGATATTGTTTTTTTTGTTAAACAGTTAGAAAAAAAAAGAGATGGATATATCGGCTGAATTATAGAAAACGTTTAGGGTCATGTCCCCCCTTTGATTTTTTTTGGGTCGACATTGTCGACCACAAACGTTTATAGAAAAAAAAGAGATGGATATATGCGGCTGAATTATAGAAAACGTTTAGGGTCGACATGTATTTGAATTTTTGGGTTGACATTGTCGACCCTAAACGTTTTATATATAAAAAAAAACATATTTACCTGCTACATAGTTTTGTTGTTTAGCGAGTTTTGGGTCGACAATGTCGACCCTAAACTTATAGCGGGATAACAAAACTTTTTGGCGGGTTGTTTAATTTTGGTGAATTTTTTTGTAAAATTTGGGGGAATTTTGTTTTTTATAAAATTATAAATAACAAGCAAAATTACCTACCCCGCGTTGCAGCGGAGCTATTAATTTTTCGCGTATTGTTGCTGGCCATTAATTTTTATTTTTATAATATCTTTTATTTTTTAATTTTGCGCGGGTTTATTTTTTCGGTCTCATGTTTAATAACTTGATTTTTTTTGCAATATTGGGCTCGTTTTGTTCGCAATTCGAAAATCTTTCCGTGGGTATTTTTTGGTCGGAATGACTCGATAGATATGTGTTATATATAAAAACGTAAATAGTAGAGAGCCAAGGTACGTTTTTTGTAATATTTTTTTCTATTTATATTAAACTTCAACATTTTTTAAATAAAATCGTGCGTATACAGAAGTCCCATTGCAATATTGGGCTCGTTTTGTTCGCAATGCGAAAATCTTTACGCGGCGTATTTTTTTTTATCTGAATGAATAGGTAGATAATAAATACTATATTTGATAAGTAAAGTTTTCGCGTGTTGTTGCGGGCCATTAATTTTTATTTTTTATTTTTTAATTTTGCGCGGGAGCCCAACTACCAGCCCAAGTTGGGAGCCCAACTACCAGCCCATTTTGATACGACGACGTATCAAATGAGCTTTGATTATAAGTATAATGATTATTAAAATCAATATTAAAAATGATTAAAATCAATAAAAATGATTTAAATTAGTTATAAATTATTTAAATAAATTAAAAATGATTTAATGAAAATTAGACGGATGAGTCGAGATGGTATCGTGACAACAATTAAATGGATGGGTCGATATGATATCGTTACACATGAAATGTTAAACGGATGAGTCGAGATGGTATCGTTACACATGAAATGTTAAACGGATAAGTCGAGATGGTACCGTTACACATGTAATGTTAAACGGATAAGTCGAGATGGTACCGTTACACATGTAATGTTAAACGGATGAGTCAAGACGATATCGTTACACATGAGATATTAAACGGACGAGTCGAGATGATATCGTTACACATGAAATGTTAAACGGATAAGTCGAGATGGTACCGTTACACATGAAATGTTAAACGGATGAGTCGAGATGGTACCGTTACCCGCCAAGTCTGGATAACTCAGCTCTTATCCTCACAAAATCGTACGCTTGTATGTATCTTTCGGGTATTGTTTTACTGATTGCTCAGATATTCACATGAATCTTTGAAGTAGTAGTGGTTCTTGTAGATGTTGTTGCGGTTTAGAGTATTCGAATGTATTTTAACTTCCATGAATTCATATGCAATTTGGTTTGGAGTAATACGTGTTTGTATGTATCTCTCAATATTGTTTTACTGAGTTGCTCAGATTTCACATGAGAATACCTTAATTCATTTTAGAGTTTAACAAGTACGTTTTTTTTAGAGCGGAATTCATAATTGAAGAATAATTTATAAACTACAAAAATAGGGCAGGCAGGGGTGTTGGTTCGCATTTGTTAAACGGAGGAGTCGAGATGGTATCCTTAGACCTGAGATGTTAAACGGATGAGTCGATATAGTATCGGTGATACATGAGATATAGTATCGTGATACATGAAATGTCGTGATACCCTTTATGTTAATTATGCTTGGTGGGTTTTATCTATGTGATAAGCTAAGAGCTCAAATTGCAGACCATCGCATGCTTGCTCAAGAGCTTGATGCTTCCAGTGGGTGGGTGATTATAAAGGACAAGACAGTTGATTCAGCTGCCCTATTTCACGACCTTTATAATGACATGGAGAATCTTGGTTTGGAGTAATTAGTACGCTTTAATGTAATTCGTACGCTTTAATGTTTGAACTTTAATAGATGAGTAATATAATCCGTATGCTTTAATGTTTGAACTTTAATCGATCTGTAATGTAATTGTGCAGACAACTATTTACCCCACTAGAGTTTGGTTAATTGTTAGAGTTTGGTCAATTGTGCAGACAACTATTTACCCCACTAGAATATGCTTGGAAGATGCCATGGCCATTTGGTTAATTGTAGGGATGTACACTTCTGTTCAACTTTATTATGGTTTAACACAGTTCGATTTATTCCCGCCAAAAACTTCCGACCGCCAATTACTCCCGCCAAAAACTTCCGCCAATTACTCCCGCCAAATACTCCCGCCAAAAACTCCTGCCAAAAACTCCCGCCAATTAGTCCCTCCAAAATCTCTTTCATACCATAAAAGCAGATACTCTCACAATCACAAACATATCACACACTCTTACCACGAAAAAATGGTGATGATGGTGCCACATGAAGCTTTTGCGTGTCGGTGTGAAAGAGGAGATGTAATTCTCCGACAAGCGTATACAACTGAGAATTACGGTAAACTATACTATGCATGTCCAAAATCAAAGGTGATCAATCAAATGTTTTTTATATGTGTAATAAATATATATTATGGTTAGTTGTTTTATGAACTGATTTCTTTACTATTTAACAGCCTCCGAAACATTTTGGATGTGGATTTTTTTTATGGAAAGAGGACCGACTTCGTGACTTAATGAGTTCTCCTGGAGCTCCATCTGCAGGACCTTCAACACCTTCAAGGTATTCTTCAGTACCTTCAAAACACCTCCAAGCTATTCTTCGGGACCTTCAACACCTCAAATCTATTCTCCCGGATCTTCAAGAAACGCAGAGTGCTCAAACTGCAAGCAATTGCGTGGAAGGATAAGTGTACTCAAGGCAACAATGGAGATGCATATGCATCCGGAACAACACACACTCAATTCGGCTGCACTACTTCACGAAGTTCTCAATGAAATGGAAAAACTTGATTTGGAGTAGTTTGTCATTTGCAATGTAATTCGTATGTTTTATTGTATGTCAAGACTTTGTTTAATCGATCTGTAATGTAATTCGTACGCTTTACTTAATTACATTTTACCAGTTCGCCCATTTTTTTCTTATTTCAGTAGTGTTTGTTACAATAATAAATATATAAAGCGTTTTTTTTTAAATAGATTTTTTGACTATAATTGGTAATTTATATCATTTCTGAATTTATAAAAAGTATTTTAAATTTTTGTATAATTTTTTTTTTTAAAAGAAATTTAGGGTCGACATTGTCGACCCTAATATTTTAGCGGGATATATTAAATACTGGCGGGCTCATGTCGACCCTAAATTTTTTTATAAATTGTTTTATATATTTATATATAATTTTAAATGCATTTTATATATTAGAAAATATATAAAGTCATCGAAAAATATTAGGGTCGACATTGTCGACCTTAAGTGTGTGGATGTTTGACTAACCAGTTTTGTTGAATAAATGTAGTCCCTATGCCTCAGTTAGGGTCGACATTGTCGACCCTAATATTTCCTCGACCCAAAACGCTCATTTTGTTGTAGTGAATAGAGACCGGCAACACTCTAGACAATACATCATTTTCTATTTGATTATGCACTTATATATAAACGAACTTGTATGTATGTATAAGCATACCGACTTTGTGTAAGTGTTGTGTTGTTCATGACACCCGTTTCGAGTTTCCTAATCTTTGTATACTTTTTCCACTATTAATTCCACCATTATTCCAAGTTTCAAATCAGCCCAATACTTGTTTATTAAATTAAACTTCATTTTTTAGAAGTGTTCTTATAATTAGTTTGCGCTACAACCAAGATAACATCGTTATGGAAATGATGGTTGGCTCTTGGATTGTTTAAAACTCACGGATTAGTTTAGTCCAAGAATGGATGACGTAGAAAACAGAAAGTTGCTATACAGGTTACACTTTAATAATAGAAATTTTATAAGATCACATGATCTCTTCTTAAACGTAAATATAGGTGCATATATAACACCAATGGTGCTAGCTACGTAATATTTATCTCACCATGCATGCGTTGGCCTGTCCCCGTTATAAGTTAAGTGAAAATGAAATTTAGATACGACTTATACATGACTACAACGACTAAAAGGAAAATAGTACGTCGATTTTTATTTTTAAGAGTGCGTTAGGCATTTAGACTTTTGAGAAATATGATCCCTGGATAAAAAAAGAAGTCACATTTGTGTTGTATAATAATTCTAGTGTTGATCATTTAGGCGATGAATACAAAAGAATAGTTACGTTCATTAATCATAATCCTGATATTTTGACCGACTAATCTATCGTATTTGAGTATTAGTGTAACACAGAGCCGTCTCGTTATCTTTGGTGGCCCTAGGCAATAACAACGAAGAGGCCCCATTACCATGTTTGTTTTAGGGTTTAAAAGTTTACTTTCAAAAAATGTATAGATCCAAGTTATATGTTCAATCAAATCACAATATGAATAAGCAATAATTATCTAAACGAAAACTAAAAGGATAAGGAAAGAAACAACCAAACCAAGACACCGAGATTTTATAGTGGTTCGGCTACTAAGCACCTCTTCGCCCTACTCCACTCCCCGAGTATCCTACTTGAGATTTCACTATGTCAACAAGCTCCCTTTAGGCGGAAAAAACCGTTACACGTCTATTGAAGGGTAATTGGTTTTCCTTGATTATTTTCACAAAAACATACAGTATATATAGGTTACAAGGAAAAGGCTTGAGCCAAAGATAAGACCTACAACTCATCTACACCAAATTATGATAAGGATAATATAATCATACCAAGAATAGGACACGCCTATTATGGTCATAATAAATGACATTAATTATATTGACTAATACGCCCCCGCAGTTGGAGCGGGAGGAGGCCGTACGCTCAAACTGGATCGAAATTCTTCAAACAATGCGGAAGGCAGTCCCTTGGTGAAAATATCGGCATATTGGAAACGAGAGGGCACATGTAGAACTCTAACCTGACCAGCGGTAACCATATCTCGGACGAAATGAATGTCAATCTCAATGTGTTTCGTCCGTTGATGTTGAACAGGGTTGGCAGACATATAAACAGCACTAACGTTATCACAATAGACAAGAGTTGCAGTCGATAAAGGAGAGTGTAACTCACGAAGAAGATTACGAAGCCATGCAGTTTCTGCTACAACGTTAGCAACACCCCGGTATTCAGCTTCGGCACTAGAGCGTGAAAGAGTGTGTTGTCGTTTAGCGGACCAAGATAATAAGTTATCACCTAAAAAGACACAATAACCTGAGGTAGACCTGCGTGTAGATGGACAACCCGCCCAATCAGCATCAGTATAACCAACCAGAGAGGTAGTGGAGGACGCATATAAATGAAGGCCTAAATCCAAAGTACCCTGAACATATCGCAAGATACGCTTGAGAGCAGCTAAATGTGGCTCTCTCGGATCATGCATATAAAGGCAAATCTGCTGAACTGCATAAGATAAATCTGGACGTGTAAAAGTAAGATACTGGAGCCCCCCTGCAAGGCTGCGATATAAAGTAGGATCCTGAACAGGAGCACCTTCCGGACCAAGTTTAGACTCTGTATCAACGGGTGTCCGAGAAGGGTTACAAGTAACCATGTGAGCACGCTCAAGGAGCTGTAGAGCATACTTCTTCTGTGACAAAAACAAACCTGTAGGAGTACGATCAGCAGAAATACCAAGAAAGTAATTAAGCGCCCCAAGATCAGTCATGTCAAACTCATTATTTAGAGAACCTATAATCTGCTGAAGTAAGGCTGGACAAGAAGCTGTGAGAATGATGTCATCCACATAAATAAGTAAGTAAGCAACCTGAGAACCCTGTCTATAGATAAACAATGAGGAATCGCATCGACTATGATAAAATCCAGCTCGTGTGGCATAACCTGCAAACCGCTGAAACCAAGCCCGGGGTGCTTGTTTCAGTCCATATAAAGATCTCTGTAAAAGACAAACATGATGAGGATACCGATTGTCAACAAAACCAGGAGGCTGATGCATGTACACAGTCTCAGATAAGTCACCGTTAAGAAAAGCATTCTTAACATCAAGTTGGTGTATGGGCCACTGACGAGACACGGCAAGGCTAAGGACCGTGCGAATGGTGGCCGGTTTAACGACCGGACTAAAGGTCTCATCAAAATCAACACCTAGTTGCTGACTACTACCGTTAGCAACTAAACGAGCCTTATAGCGGCTCAAAGTCCCGTCAGCATGAAACTTATGTTTAAACAACCACATGGAGCGAACCATATTAACACCTGCGGGCCTTGGTACAAGTAACCAAGTGCCATTTTTAACCAACGCATTATACTCATCGTACATAGCATTACGCCAGTTTGGGTCCTTTAAGGCGTGAGACGGATTTTTAGGGATAGGAGAAATAGAGAAAGTATGTAGAGACAAGCGGTCGATAGGTTTGACAATGCCTGATTGCGACCGAGTGATCATGGGATGAGTGCGGGGTGGTTCATTAACTGGGTCGGTATTGGTTTGTGGATTTGGTGGATCGAATATGGGTGGTGGCAGCGGACTGTTTTGGGTTTGGGTGTTGTGTGGTTCGTAACAAGTGGGCTGGTTGGTGGGGAAAGTTGGGCCTGGTGAATTTGGGCCGGTGTGAGTAGGACTTTGATTTGGATCGGTAATTGGTGGAGCAGTTGGGCTGCTCGTTTGGTGTGGGATGTTTGTGGAAGAATTAGGAAGTTTGGATGCAAGAGAAGTGAGGAGGGGGTAAGGTTGAGTATCGAGGAAGGTGTAAGAAGGTGGCGAGGACGGTGTCATAGATTTGTAAGGGAATTGTGTTTCGTCAAAGGTGACGTGTCGGGAGAGAATAATTTTGTTTGTCTCGAGGTTAAGGCAACGAAAACCACGATGATAGGCGGGATAGCCTAAAAAGATACATGGTGTGGCACGTGGGGCAAGTTTATGAGGTGAGTAGAGATGAGGGTAACATAGACACCCAAAGATGCGAAGGTGGGAGTAATCGGGTGGTTTGTTGAAAAGGCGTGTGAAAGGTATATCGTTATGGATTGCGGTAGAGGGTAAAAGGTTTAGGAGATAGGTAGCCATATGGAGGGCTTCGACCCAAAAGGTAGGGGGAGGTGTGCTTGAAAGAGAAGAGTACGAATGGTATTATTAATTGTTCGTATCATTCGCTCCGCCTTGCCATTTTGTTGGGAGGTTTTTGGGCAAGAGAATCTAAATTGGATGCCATTTTTAGCAAAAAGGGTGTGAAGTCGGTTATTATCGAACTCACCGCCATGATCACATTGGAAGCTTTTAATTTCACATTTAAATTGATTTTTAACATAGTTGCGAAAATGCAAAAATTTATCAAACATGTCAGATTTAGAACGAAGAGGATAAATCCATAGAAAATGAGAGAAATGATCAAGAAATAAGACATAATATTTGAAACCACTAGAGCTAACAATGGGTGATGTCCATAAATCAGAATGTATAATATCGAAACAATGTTTAACAATGGAAGTTGAACTATGAAAGGGAAGCTTCACATGTTTGCCAAGTTGGCAAGCGTGACAAATATGTGAAGACTTTTCTTTATTACATGAAATAAAACGACTAGAGACAAGCGAACGTAGCACTTGATCACCCGGATGTCCGAGGCGTTGATGCCACGTAGAAGCACTTGTCGAGAGAAAAACAATAGGAAGAGTTGACGGCTTGGTAACTGGATAGAGATCACCCGAACTGTCACATCGAAGGAGGATATGACGAGTAAAGTAATCCTTCACAGAAAAACCAAAGGCGTCAAATTCAATGGTACAATTATTATCCCTAGTGAACTGACGTACAGAAATGAGATTTTTAATTATATTGGGGGTTACAAGAACATTATGAAGATGAAGAGGGCGATGATGGGAAGGAATAATGCTATGGCCGGTGTTGGTGACAGGAATAGACTTGCCATCACCAACGTGAACAGATGGAAATAAGCGTTTATCAAAAATGGTACTTAAATTACTTGCATTAAAATTTAAATGAGAAGAGGCACATGTATCCATGTGCCAAGTCGGGTCTTGCGGCGGCATAATGCTAAACGCACTTGGTAGAGTAGTATGCTGGATGTATAAATAGCCGGAGCGGGACCGAGTATACCTTGACCGTGATGCGACAATCTGTAATGCTTTTGTGGTGTATACTGTTGAGCAACATTAGTCTTGTGAGCCACATATTGGGCTAGGGAATAGGTGAAAGCCATAAGAACAATCTTTTTTTTCGATGAACAGTACCCGTCGATGAACAGTACTTGCCGGTGAATAGTGACGCTGATGAACAATTTTTTTTTTTGATTTGGTGAAAAAAAAAAATAATTAATGACTGTGAGGTAGAGAAAGAACAGGGGAGGGGACGACTGAGATGAGAGATTTTAAGAGTGGATCGATACTGGTTGTGATACCATATTGAAGGGTAATTGGTTTTCTTTGATTATTTTCATAAAAACATACAGTATATATAGGTTACAAGGAAAATGCTTGAGTCAAAGATAAAACCTACAACTCATCTACAGCAAATTATGATAAGGATAATATAATCAAATCAAGAATAAGACACGCCTATTATGGTCATAATAAATGACATTAATTATATTGACTAATAATCACATCGTCTCGTAACTTATCGTCAGTATCAGTTTATGCTAATACTTTGCACACAAAACTCACGATTACTTGTGAGAGAAATTTTGACTTCTTTCATTTTCGACTGCCCTAGTAAGGAACCATTGAAAAGATTGTAGCTTAGATCAGAAATGGACACTAATGTGAGGCCAAAAATCGCATTGGATATCTTTCTTGTTAAACGGTAATTAGTCAAAAACGAACTAGAGATACGCATTTTTAATACCTTTTAGAGCATACACCAAAAAAAATGTTGTCAAGTGCTACTAAGATATACAACTTACCTCCAATTCTGGGTTGCAATTACCCTGTCAACTGATTATTGGAAATTATAACACGTACGTAGCAAGGATGATGATCTCCCTCAACTCCATGGAATTTCACGAGTGAAATTGTTGTTATAAACGGATAGACGTTCCATAATATTTGAATCCCCGGGCACTTGCAGGATTTATCTAGTGAGACTATTTCCGAAAAGCTACAAATTATATTAGATTTGGGTAATCGGCATATGGATTCTGGTAATTTGAGTTAATTTGTTCTCGAACATGTCGATAACAGGGAGCTCGGTCAGATTTCTTAACTCGTCTGAAATCTCACCACGAATGCATTTTTGTAAAGCTCCAACACTCGCACTTTATCCAAAAAAGATTCAACTCTCGCTCCCAGGATTGATTCGATTAGAAAATTGTGAAGTAACAAGTTTTTCTTCCCCACACGTAGAAGTGGGTTTTAGATACATGCACTATCAGATGTCCAAATTTATATTTCTTTTAGCAAATACAATTTCAGATATCCAAAATTATATTTCTTCCTAGTATAAAGTAATGTTTGGCGATATGCTCTTCCCTTTTAGCCCTTACACATTTTGCTAGGTTGAAACACCAAATTTGGCTCAAAGTTTCTATTTAGTAGAATGTTTGTGGAGTTTATGCATTGGTGGATGATTAGACGCATCAGATTACGGTGAAGATATGTAAGACCAGGTGCTACATAAAGTGCAATATGATGTCGTGTTGGCACATATAAATGACAATAACCACTATAAGGTGCATCCTAAAGGTTTACATTTGGAAAGTACTCATATAGTCATACACCAACAAGTTGCAATCCAAACTCGAAAAAATAGACATAGAACATTACCATATTTTTGTACCTTGTGTTTCCTAAAATGTCAACTTCAGTTGTAACTGCGTTGTTGACAATCTCCTGGTCATAATAAAATTCATCTGTTGTTTTTAGATTACAAATTTTTTAACGACAATCTCTCCATTGTGAAAACCATTTTTGAAAAGAGTTCCCCACATTCTTGTCAATCAATTTTTCAGAAAATTCGTTTTGATCAAAAAGTTCGTTTTAATCAAATTCATCTGTGGTTTGATTATATATGGAAGAGAAGAAGAAAACCTAGGGCTATAATTGTCTAGTGTAATTTCTTGTTGTCTCTGGATGGGGAGGAGCAACTTTTTTATATCCTTTGAAACAAATAACCTCATCTAGAATAGGTGGAAAAAGAAACACAAGAAATATGTTTACCTTTAGATATGTTTTCAGAAGGCCCAATAAGTGATAAAGAAACAGGCCATAAGGCTTCTCAGAGTAGTGATACCGGCCAGCCGACCCACAATTTTCTTGACACTTTAGCTTTCTCTCTTTCCGACGACCTTTTAGCCACAATAAGACGACATACACTACAAAAATTCATTTTTAATTAAAAATACACACACAAACAAACACTCGAATTGATCGTATATGCGACCCACATCTCAATATTTGATCATCCGACCTACGCATGACTTAAACCTCACAATGGGGGCGACCTACTTTTTTCTTGGTCAACCTACATACTCAACCCACAACATTTCACCATTGTGGGAAGCCTAAGAAAGCTAGTTGCTGTGTTTTAAGGTGTTATATCTATGTTTTATTTGGCATGAAGTCCATCTGTCATTACGTTTAAATTGGTAAAATCATTTATCTGTCTTGTGAATAGTGAGAATACTATAACATTTAGCTCAAGAAGAACTCCACAACCCTCGGTCATGATGCACTGAAAAAAGGCATGTCATGAGAGACGTATGAATATAATGATAATTTGACGCTTTGTTGTCATAGTCTCCTCATTTAACATGGTCCAAAACACGAAATTGTGGCAAGCTAAGGATACAACCTATCATGTACTTTTCGAAGTATGTTTTGACTATTAGGATGAAAATCTTTTGGATCAAGTTTATTTAACCATGCCAAACAAGGGAATGTGGCGATGTACATGGATCATGAAAAATACAGATTGTTGTAATTTTTACAATCTATCCTACAGATTTAATATTAGCTTGGGCAGGGTAAAGAAAAGGCATGGGTGTTGAGGGGACGGGTGTTTGGTTGTTGATGAGAGTTCTGATATCGATTTCATTGAGAAGGGATGAAACAACTTTCACGGGAACAATTGAGAATCCGCTCTTCTTACAAGCATCTTCTAGAAGTTCAACTTGTGAAGTCCCGTCAGGGCAAAAGGCAACCACTGCCCCTCCACTACCTGTAAATTTTGACGCCGCACCCACCCTTCTGGCCACCTCCACCATCTCTATGTTTAGAGCGCCAAGGGCGGCATCACCAAACATCAGCCTGAAACAGAATCCAAATTGTTTAATCATCACTTTGGAATATAATATCCCATTTTTAAATGTGCAGAAGAGAGAAACAAAAAGCATGTATTTTACCTTCGTAGATCAAAGTTCCGATTCATAAGGGTCGCAAGTTTAGCATTGTCCATTTCAAGTAATGCCGTTTTCCCTTCAAGAGCTAAGTTTGCCACTTCTTCCATTGATGATATTATGAACTTGTCTCCGTCTAACCATCTTTGTCGAACTGGACTGTGTACCTGCAATGATGGATTGTTTAATCAGATACAATTTGGTAACCACAATCAGTTTATAAAAATTTCACTACTTTTAAAGTATAATACACATTTGTATGCCACTAACCTTCCCGGAATCACTTGGATTTTCAGCATATATGAGATGAAGAGGTGGGAGAAGACTTGTGTCTAACGGCGTGTAGTTGCCATGACCATATTTACTCATCGTCTCCTTGTTGAAATCCTGCAAATCAAAGATAATTAATAATATATACTATTTTAAGTATTTATACAACACATACATAAATCTGATCATTCATATGTCCACCATGTCTACAAGTCCCCCGTAAACTTGTGCTACTCTGTCCTGAAGACCCGCGACAATTCCAAGTTCCTTTTCAGCGTTCAGAATAAGTTGTGGCCTAATCTCCACAGCTATCTTATCTCTGACATTGTAGAAATCAAGAAGACAGCTAAAAGCAGCACATACAATGGCACTGGAACCCGATAGCCCGGTCTGGTACATCAAAAGGTAAATCAAATGCCATATTTTCAGTATTCAGTTTAAAAACACCAAATTTCGGTAAAGAGCTAACAGGACGTCGTTCCAAGTTTGTTACATACCTGGCGAGGGATATTGGTCTCGTATGAAAGAGAAAAATTGTTACTGTGAAGATGGATCCCATTTTCTTTGCAGTATTTGGTAAACACTTTGCAAGTTGCCATGAGCAGGCGTACACCTCCATAATAACCTTCGTTATCCAACCGATTTACCTATAAAGACAAAAATGGTTTTAACAATATTAACATCAAATCATTAGTATAACAAATAATGCTTATTAGTATCAGAGAAATGATGACCATAGCAGTTAGCACTATGGTTAACAGTCCGACTTGTTTGACCACCTTTTATAAATTATCAAGGCATGTACAAAAAGAATGGAGGAGTACCAGGTGAGATAGTGAGGTGAATTTAACGAGATCATGAATAGGATGAGGGACAATAAGGAGATCCGAAGAAGGTTCCAAACGAACAGAAGCCCAAAAATTCTCAATGTTTAAGGAGATTGTACGACCATAGTAGACATCGCTGGGATTACCCAAGAGTCCAATACGAGCATAAGCCTTGTGCTCAATTACCGCAGGTGATGATCCATTTCGTTCCATTCTCGTGGAAACGAGTAACGATTTTGTGGGAATAGGCGGGTTGTTTTACAGAAATGACAGAATATGAAAACAAAAATAGACAAGGTGACTTGTTGTAAGCTGTAAATGTTTGTATATATTTCAGTGTACATGCCTAGACTTATATAATGGTTTTGAAAGGGGTGACGTGGCCATAACATGTAAAAGGATAATAACATTTTAATCTAGCTGTTAGCATCAACTTAGTATGGATATAGAAATGGATAACTCTCCCTCTGGATCCTAGTCATCATACAATAGATTCTCCATTTGGACTTGTTTATTAATCATAGATTTTATTAAGATAGGGATGATCCAACCTTGGAAAACTGTAAATGAGACTTTCATCTCTTACAACTCAAGCAAAACACCTAGATACTGGCTGGATCATACGAAGTTGTCACTTTCGCCTAAAGATACTAATTAAAAAATCCGAAAGTTTTTCTTTGTGCAGATGATATCAAAACATCAAGTTGGCTCAGGCGTCGGCGTTTTTATTTTGATCCTTAACTGTTCTCTTGTTAAGACCCTATGAACAGATTGAAACCAATTTGGAGACAGATTCAGTGATCAGCAAACAAAAACCATACTTCGAATATGGATCTAATTTAAAGTGCAACATCAAAACATGATATAGCAAATATATCCCTAACGCAAGCACGATTGTGAACAATCCAAGATCATTTTTACAAGAGGTAATATAGTGAGCCATTGCACAAGCACCTATCAATGGAATGAAGGGTATTTGCATCTATGTTCTCTCACATATCTGCGTCTATCAATGGATCACATCTTGATGATCTACTTACATGATCCACCCGTTGCCAAACCCCACTGCTACCAGCTGATGATCTACTTACAACCAGCTGCCACCAGTCACCACCGTCAGGAATATAAAAAGTGGAAATTATGTTATTGTTAGGTTTGGTGGGGACAGGGTCGGGACAGCTGTGTTGGGGGTTGGGGTGGTACAGGGGATTAAGATAGTATATACTAATATGAGATTCATGAATTTTGTGCATACTTCATTAGATCAGATACATACATACATACATACGTGTTCAATAATTCAAGGATGAGAGAGTATGTTTGTCAAATAATAAAGTCAAAGTATAACGCACAGGAAGAATGAATTTGTTGGTTCCATGATGATCCATGAATGTGTTTTAGTTATATATAGAGTTAAGTACATTTTTGGTCCTTGTGGTTATCGGGTTGGGTCTATCGGGTTATCGGGTTACTTGTTAAGGAAAAACATAAAAAAGTCAAATAATCAAAAATTACTAATTCTATCGAAAGAGAATTGAACTTCGAAAGTAAGCACTGTTTTATAATGTTAGGATTGCTAATGGAAGAACATATGACATAATTAAACCACATTTACATGTACATGCATATATATGATCTTGTTGTACGTTAAATTGTTAATGCTAGGAGCAACTGCTTTATATGTAGTTAATTAAACCACATTTTATGATGGTTACCAAAATAACTTGAGTCACATGCTAAAAGTGTGATATAATGACTTTTGTTTGTCTATATCTCAACGGAATTTCCTGTATACTAGAAGTGTGCGAATAGATAGTAAATGGAAGTAGAAACAATCCAGTACATGTAGCATTAGTAACAGATGGATGATCTAGTGGAACTGAAGAATACAAAATGTAGGACCGGATCTTTTGCATTAGGAGTGTTGTTGTATGTTAAACTGTTAAGAAAGAAAGTATAGGAGCATGCAGTAAACTAACTAGAAAAACTTATTAATGGGTTTTTGTTAGAAAATAAAAAATTTATTAATATATTATTATATCTTATCGGGTATATCGGGTTGACCCGATAACCCGATAAGAAACAAAGTAAGACCCTAACCCGACCCTATTAGGCTATCGGGTTTATCGGGTTGACCCGATAAACCCGATAAGTTAAGTTGGACCCGAATCAACCCGACCCTATAAGGCTTTATCGGGTTCGGGTCGGGTTCGGGTCAACCCATTTGACACCCCTAGTTGGGGTGGTACAGTCAAATATAAACACATGGGTAGGGAGGGGATTAAGATAGTACTCCCTCCGTCCCTAAATAAATGTCTACTATTGACTTTTATAGTATTTTTTCATCAACTTTGACCTTAAATTATTTTGTTTATGTTATATAATACTCAATGAAAACTATATCAATGAAAATACATCTAAAACCCAATCTATTCATATATTTTGCATCAAGTATTATATAACACAAAAAGAAATAATTAAGGTCAAAGTTGCAAAAGAATGACTTCAAAAGTCAATAGTGGACACTTATTTAAGGACGGATGGAGTATATACTAATATGAGATTCATGAATTTTGTGCATACTTCATTAGATCAGATACATACATACATACATACGTGTTCAATAATTCAAGGATGAGAGAGTATGTCTGTCAAATAATAAAGTCAAAGTATAACGCACAGGAAGAATGAATTTGTTGGTTCCATGATGATCTATGAATGTGTTTTAGGGGTGTTTGGGATTGCTTATTAAAAATAGATTATGCGTTTTGAAAATGGATAATTAGATAATCAGCGGTTACAAAACGTGATTCTCAAAAATAGTGTTTGGATTTGATTATGCTGTTTGAAATCGCAATAATCAGATAATCAGTTTTTTAAGTGTTTGGCAAATCGAATTAATTAATGACATAATAGGTAAAATGACTAAAATGGACATTTTTACAAATCCGTATTTTACTGTTGAGATATATACATCTGAAGTGTAATTACTAAAAAAAGCTATGTAGAAATATACAATGATAGAAACAACCGAGCAAAGTTGAAACGTCAAACATAATGTTGACCACTGAGACAAATTCGGAAGTTTATTTGTTCATAAAGTATATTTATCTATAAAATAAATTGTGAAACATAGAATGAGAATTGAGAGTGTATATACTGGGCACTCATCCTTTTATAAATTGAAATGAAATGAAAAATATAAGAAAGTAAAACACAACTCAATCGTTGGCAGGCATGTACACAAGCAATGGCAATTGAGTAATTTTAGTATAAAAGTAAAATCACGGTGGCAAAAAGCAGGTCCCTAGCTGCAGTTGTGAAACTGCGTTTTGATTAGCTCAAAACGTGGATAATCCATTTTCAGCAAAAAATTACCAAACACTCAAAAGTGATTATTTACGTTTAGAAAACGTGATAAGCAGATAATCAGTCTCAAAACTCAATCCCAAACACCATCTTAATGACATATGACCAGTCATTAAATCCCTTACAACTAATCTGGTTTATAGTTTTTCTTCCCGTTCATACTCATCTGCACATGTGAAAATTCCACTTCTTTATCAAAGTAACCATTAAAAAAAGAATATATTACATTTGCCGTATTATTGGCTAAGACACAAAGTGAACAGTAACTTTTATTTCAAACAACTAAAGAATGTTATTATTTTATTGTCAACTAATACTATAGCTCTGTTTTGATCACACTAACTATAAGTCTATAACCATATAAAGAAAGTAATATAGAGTTATACTCCGTTCGTCTTAAATTTATAGTTCACGTTTCATTTTTAGTATGTCCCAATTTTATTATTCACTACTAAAAATAGCTAGTGAATTACAAGCGAGTTTACCATATTACCCTTGTTTGAAATTAATATTACAAACTTTAAAGAAAACATTAATTAATTAGATAAATGTAAAACTGTCATTTTGGTAAAAGGTAAAAAAGATAAAACAATAATAAATGTATTTATTTTAAACTGTGTGTTTTTTATCGGGTGACAATGATTTTGCGACAGAGGGAGTAGATGATAAGATGAACTTTGCTATTATGTTTCTAGGTCGTTTCTACATATTGATCAGAGACTTTGCTTACTTTCATGACTATTTTAGAACCACTTTGCTTTCACTTTTTCCTACATGACAAAACAGATAGTGATATATTTCTCATTTGAAGACTATATCATTTATCTTGGTTGGTAGCGGATTTTATCGCTTTATTTTTTTTAAAGAGTTTTCTCGGTAAAATATATTACGCCATAACTAATTCAGTATAATAATGTGAGTGAATTTCACATTTTAGCTCGTTACATATGCAAACTACTTCTTTAACGGAAGGTACACATAATGACTAGACTCCAAATGACACATCAAGTAATCTATTTTTTCTTACGGCCATGAACTTTGATATCCAAATTGTCGTATATAGGTTGAATATTATCAGGAATTTCCCGACCTTCATAGATATCTTCATCGTATGAGTCATAGTCGAAGTCAGCATTCCCATAGTTTCCCTCCATTATTCCAGCAAGCTATTAGTACCATATCCAACCCCTGACGATTTGAAGGCCAGATAACTTACAATTTCATTTTCAACAGGTTCAACTTCATCTTCACCATCATTATCACCCGAATAATCAACATTTTTCAAAGGTTTACCATCATCATCCACAAGCTCACACTTCCCCTCCAACATATGTTGTTGAATCATATTAGGGTGCGTTTGGTTTATAAATGGGTTTGGACTCGGATTTAGATTTGGTTTTGATATAGGTTTAGAATAAAAAATTATATTTGTTTAATATTTTTAATAATAAAAACTAACATTTAAATATTATTTAAAAATAAAAAAATATAGATGTGTGTGAAAGAGAAATAATGAGGTATAATAATTAGTGTGTGTAAGAGAAATGTTTTAACAAAAACCCACATAGGTGATTCACTTTTACTTTTAATAGGCCCTCTACACTATTTGGTAGCTAAACCTTCATACCAAACTACATATCTTGGCAGTCATCCTAAACCTAAGTTAAAAAGGTAGCTATCAAACAGCCCCTTAATCTTTTCTACTACAGGGGTAAAATTTTGCCCTTCCTCTTGCACACCAGACGTAAAGGCCTTATATCCCGAATTAACTTCCTCGGTAACCGGGTTATCAACATTTAAAGCCTCAAACGAGTTACCAAGGAAAAAGGTATCATTACCTGATGTTGAAGAATTCGTCTTACCTCTCTTCTTTGAAGAGTTACCTGTTGTCAAGACCTTCTTCTTACAAGCAGAAGGAGCCGTTTTAGGGCTCACCTCTTCAGTCGGTTGATTTACTTTAAGGCGATATATAGTTTTTGGCTTCATCGAGACAGGTTTAAAGTTTTTGATGCCTCCAATATTGCCACATGATTTCTTCTTTTTTTACTTCTTTTATCGCTTTATTTGATATATGTGGTACCTAGTAACATGGTGCAGATTCAAGATTACAAGTCATTAGGTTCATAGTATTTTTTTTACGATATAATATTGATGACAAACTTAACAAAACATGAATGTGACATATAATTTCGAGACTAATTATTCGAGATTTTTAACAAAACTTTACACTACTAATTGGCAAAATTCCATAGGGTTCCTGTGAACCTTCAGAAGACCCCTTGAGTCCGTCCTTACTAGTAACCTAAACGCTAAATAAAATTTTATTGGTACGAGAAAAAAGTAGTCAGCGGGTGATGTAAATATCTTTGATGTGGCACTTACGTTGGTAGGTGACTCTTACATCAATTCTCACATATGGTTCTTGATTGTATAACATAAAGATACGTAGAGATTTAATTAGTGGAGTTGAGATCCTCAAAAAACAAGGGAAAAAAAAACAAATGAGTTAATCTTGACCTTCCATTTCAATCAAATCCAATGGTTCATATTCATTCATTTAAAGGTATATAATTCACAAAAAAAACCCACCCACCTCTCATTTAATATTTTTCTCTCTCCTCAAAACACACACACACCGGTGGGTGACAAAAAAAACTCATCCACCCGCCGGAACCCTAACAACCGTCGCCGGAATTATTCAGAAGCTTCAAATCCATCGCGACTCCACCGCAACACCTCCAAAACGCCACCGCAACACCTCTAAATCCATCGCGACTCCATCGCAGTAACCGCCACACACCGAAACCCTAACAATCGTCGGCTGAATTATTCAAAAGCTCCAAAACATCTGTTAATAACCGTTAAATCACCACCATACAAAACCGTCAATCGCCGAAAATGAATGAAGAAGAAGTAAACAAACGGAATGATCTGAACAAAGAAGAAGTGACAGTAAAAATCTCATGTGATACGGTTGTGGAAGACGTTGCAGATCGAGATACAGTTATTGAAGAAGTTACAGGTAAAATTTCATAATGAATCACATGAGATTCGTATTGTTATAAAATTGTGTTGAATTTGTTTGATACTAGTGAATCTCATGAGATTCACTAGTAGTGAATCAGTGAATCTCATGTGATTCATTAGTATCAAACACATATATAAAAAATACTTGTATGAAGAACAAACACATGAGATTTTTGTGAAATCACATGAGATTTTGATACTAGTGAATCACATGAGATTTGTACGGAATCAGATGATACTAATTTGTATTTGTTCGATACTAGTGAATCACATGAGATTTTTGTGGAATCACATGAGATTTTGAGAAAATCACATGAGATTTTGAGAAAATCACGAGATTTTTAAAAATCACTTGAGATATTGAAAAATCACTTGAGATTTTTTGGGATCCCTTGTGATTCTCTATGGAATCTCTTGAGATTCTTGATATCTAATGTGATTCAGTGGTTATATTATTATGAATCTAATGTCATTATGTTTTTTTATACACAGAATGTATGAGAACACCAAGACCTACTTTATACGAGCAGAATGAGACACCTGGTGGATCAATTTATTGGGAGCCTCATGTAGAAGGAATTCCTATACCAGTTGAAGGGACCTACTATGATACAATAGATGAAGCTTTAGATATGTATACGAAATACGCTGAAATGGCTGGTTTTGAAGTTAAAAAGGAGGGCAAAGGTTAACAAAATCAGGAGCGGTTCAACATAAGTACCTCATGTGTAACAAAGAAGGTGTTCCAAAAGGTATTAATATTGACACACTTGATCCTGAATATAACAAACAAAAAAGGAATACAACAACTCATGTAACAGGTTGCAAAGCTCGTATAAGATTAGTTTTGGATATTGTTTCTGCAAAATACAAGTTAGTGGAATTTAAACCCAAACACAATCACATGCTTATCCCAAAAGAGTACAAACATTTTACAAAGAAACAAAGAAAGATGAATCAATCAGAAAAAATGTTTGTTGTCAAAGCTGCAACAAATAAAATTGGTGCAACACGTGCACACAACTTGTATTGTAGCATGAAAGGCGGGTATGAATATGTTCATGGGACGACCGATGATTTTAAGAATCATCAAAGGGATGTTAATCAGTTTATAGGTGAAAGTGACGCACAAATGCTTATAAACAAAATGGAAAACAGAAAAAAGTATGTGCCGAACTTTACATTTCAGTATAAGGTAGAAAACTCTGAGTTGGTTGCCATGTTTTGGGCTGATGAAGTTGCCAAATGTAACTACAAAGAGTTTGGAGACATAGTATCTTTTGATGCAACCTTCAACAGCAACAAGTAAGTGAATCACTGTTTTTGGCTTTATAATTAGGCTTATTTTAGGAATCACAAGTGATTCCCTTTGAATCTCTTGTGATTCCCTTTGAATCTTATGAGATTTCACTTGAATCTCATGTGATTCTAGTTGAATCTCAAGAGATTCTTCTGGAATCTCATGTGATTCTACTGAATCTCATCAGATTTCTCTTGTGATTCCCTTTGAATCTTATGAGATTTCACTTGAATCTCATGTGATTCTAGTTGAATCTCAAGAGATTCTTCTGGAATCTCATGTGATTCTACTGGAATCTCATGTGATTCTTCTGTTCTCACAAGTACTAACAAATTGATTTTTATATAGGTACAACATGAAGTTTGTACCATTCATTGGCATCGATAATCACAGAAAATGTGTCACTCTTGGTTCGGGAATGCTTTTACATGAAGATACACAATCATACACGTGGCTGCTAACGGCATTCATGTCGGCTTTCTTAAAAGAACCAACCATGATTGTGACCGATCAAGACGGAGCCATAAAGAGAGCTATCGAAGCCGTTTTTAAGAAATCCAAACACAGACTTTGCATGTGGCACATTATGCAAAAAATTCCATCCAAGGTATTTTTATTCACATAACTATTAAACCTGAATCTCATGTGATTGAGTTTGAATCACATGAGATTTCTATGGAATCTCAAGTGATTCATATTGAGATTCGTATTTCTCTGGAATCTCAAATGATTCATGTGGAATCTCAAGTGATTCGTATTGAATCTCATGTGATTTCTCTGGAATCTCATGTGATTCATATTGACCAATCACATGCCTATTTTGTATCTCCTGTGATTAAACTAATAACTCTTTTATCCAAAACAGATTTGTAAAGAAATATACAATGAAACAGATTTCAAAGAACGTTTCGATAAGATCGTTTGGAATATGTTCATTGAACCATTGGAGTTTGAAGAGAAATGGGCTCAATTGATTGAAGATTTTGGTTTGCAAAGTCACAAATGGTTGAAAAAAATGTTTAATCTTCGAGAAATATGGATTCCAGCTTATTTTATTGACTCTCCATTATATGGATTGATGAGGACCACTTCAAGGTCTGAAAGTGAAAACTCGTTCTTCAAAAGTTTCACAAGCCCTGGGGCAACGCTTGTTAGTTTCATGATGTCATATGAATCAGCAATGGAAAGGCAAAGGTATAGGCAAGAGTCATTAGACTTCAAAACAATTGATGCACAGCTTCAAAGTGTATTACACAATTAGATATTGAACTTCATGCAGCACGAGTATACACTAGGACGGTGTTTTTTATTGTTCAAACTGAAATAAATGAAGGTTGTTGGAATTGTACAATTCAAGGTTTAAATATAGATGAAGGTTGTGAAACTGTCATTATTAAAGACAAGAAAGCCGATGAAATAAATTACTTTTTTACAAAAAAGGAAAAGAAGGGAAAACGAACAGGCACAGGAAAATGGAAACAGGGGGAGAAACGCGGAAAGGACTATAAGGTAAGTTTTATTTGTTTTTAATAAAACTTTAAATGAATCTCATGAGATTTCTATGGAATCTCAATTGATTCATATTGAATCTCAGGTGATTTCTATGGAATCTCAAATGATTCATGTGGAATCTCATGTGATTTATCTGGAATCTCATGTGATTCATATTGACCAATAACATGCCTATTTTCTAATCTGATGTAGTTCTAATAACATTCTTATTACTTGTGTTTTTGTGAGAAAGGTATTACGAAATATAGAAGATGGTTCGGTGGTATGTACTTGTAGAAATTTTCTCCGATACGGGTTTCTATGTCGACATATATTTTGTGTGTTCAAGAATCGTGAGATTAATGTTATTCCAAAGCAATACATTTTGAGGCGCTGGACAAGGGACATAATACCTCCCGACCCGAGAAGACAAAAAAACAGATATGGGAAAAAAAAAATTAACAATTGAAAGACTTACAAATGAGGCAAAAATTTTGGTGGATGATACTTTATTCTTGTTGAGCAAAGATGAAGGAAAGATGGGCACCTATGTAGAAAACTTGAAGAAGCTCTTGGATGAAGTGAAAGCCGACATGCCGAACCCCCCCCCCCCCCCCTTCAAGAGATACAAGAGATGTAATTGGTGGTATTTTTTCAATAACAAAACTCGGTCAAAATTGTGTGCAAAATCCAACAAAAGCTGTGAACCAAGGAGAACATTTGAAGAAAAGAGAACGTTTAAAGAGTGAACGAGAAAAAGCACTTACAGTTGCAAAGAAAAAAGTAAGGCCTTGTGGGTTTTGTGAATAGATGACAAACGAACATACCAAAACAACTTGTCCACTGAATCCAAAGGCAAGGAAAAAAAGAAAGGCGACACCAGTCATCGTCGATGCTTAATAACTTTTTAGTTACTTGAATATTTTTAGTTACTTGAATATTTTTAGTTATTGTTCAAATACTTCTAGAATCATATTTTAATTACTTAAATATTTAAATAATTGTTCTTTGCTTGATTTCTATGTTTACTTGTATATTTGTGGTTGATCCAAACTGATTGCAGCATAATCACATGTGATTCTCTATGAATCTCTTGTGTATTTAGAGGAATCTCTTGAGATTACTCAAATCACAAGGGATTCTGTTAGACACGTTTATTTACTTAAGTACGTGTGATTTGATTTACTTTAATTATTTTTAGTTATAAAAATCAATTGTAATTCCTCTAATCACAAGGGATTCTGTTAGACATGTCTAGCATTCTGTTATACATGTTTATTTTTTATATAAGGCATAAGTAATAAGAATCATAAGGGATTATGTTAGAATCCCTTTGAATCACAAGGGATTTTGTTAGAATCTCATGTCTATTCTTACTGTATATTTGATATTTTATTATATTATATATATTTTAAGGTATAGTCTGAGCGGATCAACTACCCATAAACTTTGTTTAAACATTGACAAAATATTCTACAGTCAACTGAAGTGCCATAAAACTACCACTGCAGTATCAAAAGTAAACTAACATCTAATATAGATAGATTGATGAACTACAATCCAAAAAGCACAACGATATAAACTGTTTAACCATGCAAAGGTTATAAACAACTTCACAAAAGATAGTCAGCTTCACAAAATTATATTCTTCTACGTTGGATGCTTAGTTTTTTTCACGTTCCTCCCTGTTCTTTAGTGCGTCAACCACTATGCACATCTTTTGAAAACCCACAATTTTATCAAATTATTCAGCATATCTAATCATCTTTTGAGTATGCACATTACTCTCGTGTAGCAAAATCTTGGTTGCAAACTTGAGTCTTAGTTGCCTAAGCATGTCACACTGTTGTTTAGACTCAGCAACAAGACCACAATCCCATGTTTTAGCAGTTTGACCCATGTAGGATTCCATATGTAGCATAGTGAAAATACCACAATCTTTCACATTTGCTTTAGTCTTCCACTTAAGCTTAGGGATCCTTGCCTTCAATCTTCCAATCTTTGAATGCCTTTCATGTCCATACAGCCTCAAATGACTAGCAAACAGCTTTTTCTACAGCAAAAATATAAAAAAAATGAGACTACATAAAAATCTCATGTGATTCTGTTGTGAATCTCATGAGATTCAGTTTAAATGAAGTAAAATACTTACAAGAAGATCGCATGGTTGTTTATATTTTGAATCATAAGTTGCTCCAGAGTCCATGTTATCAAGTATAGTCATTGATGTTGTATTTGTAATGCTGAACACTACAACATAAAAATGTCCCGAGAAGCAGATTGGAAAAAAGGCCTGATTTAAAAAAAATAAAAATTAGGATTAAGTAAAAATAAGAATTATGAATAAGTAAAATAAAAAACATATTTAAATGAAGTGTAAAATTCAGTTTGAATCTCATGTGATTCTGTTTGAATCTCATGTAATTCTGTTTGAAGAATTACCCTTTGGTAACTTTCTTTTCTCTTGTCCTTACTCACAACAACAGATGACACACTACCCTTTGGTTTGTCTTTCGCAACAACATCCAACACCTTGTCATTAACACCTTTTCTCTTGTCCTTACTCATAACAACAGATGAAGAATTACCCGGATCATCTTGGACACTCGCCTTGTCTGCAACAACCTCTTTATCAACCTTGTCCTTATGAAGCTTTGTCGGAACATTACATTTACCAAGAGACAACTTATTCTTTACAACAGCCTCTTTATCAACCTTACGACTATACCTTAAAGCCTCCTTCATAACAGCCGGCTTTTCCTTCACACTAGCCGGATTTTCCTTTACAAAATCCGGCTTTTCCTTCACAACATTTGGATTTTCATTCACATCATCCAACTTTTCATTCACAACGACGACATCATGCTTTTCCTTACCACTCTCTTTTACAACTTCATTAGTGACCGGATTATATTGAGTTATCGGCGTTGGGTTCAAAAACCTTTCACTCATCGGAACCCGCCCTTTCTTAGGAGAATCACGACCCCTACGTCCCTTAACAACTAACATTAAACAAAAAAATATAAAAAAAACGTTAGTAAACAAAAAAGAATCACAAATTGCTGCATATTTCGTTAAGACATCAGTAACAAAGTCCTTAATTTAGAACATTCAAAAGATCAAAACAGATTAAGCATATGACCTAATGAGCTTATAACAATCACATGAGATTCACAACAGAACCAGTAACAAATTCTCTAATTTAGAACACTCAAAAGCTCAAAACAGATTAAGCATATGACCTAATGAGCTTATAACAATCACATGAGATTCACAACAGAATCTCATGAGATTCACAACAGAATCAGTAACAAATTCCCTAATTTAGAACACTCAAAAGCTCAAAACAGATTAAGCATATGACTTAATGAGCTTATAACAATCAAATCCTCAACCTAACACAATAAACTAACTTTAGAATAATATATATCATCTATCTAAAACACAATAAACTAACTTTAGAACAACAATGTCTGATCTATGATCTATCTAACTTATGTCTGATCTATTTACATAACCTAAAAACACAATGAGCACAAAAAATAAGCAACAAAAAACATAATAAGCAAAAAAAATAAGCAACAAACCTAAAACACAATAAGCACAAAAAATAAGCAAAAAAAAACAAATGAAGATAAAAAGAAGTATATACCAGACGACATCTTAGATAGATTTAGTTCTTCTCGTATGTCCATTTGAATAAAAAATAGTTAGGGTTTGATTAATTTGGGGGTGGTTAGATGATGATGTGTGTGTGTAGATGATGGCTTGTGATGTTTCCGGCGAGGGTTTGTGTGGGTTTGATTAATTTGTTAGGGTTCCGGCGATGTTTGTTATGGTTTAATGTGGGGGTGGGTGGATGGTTGTTAGGGTTCCGATGGATGGTGAGAGGTGGGTGGTTAGAGACTGTGTGTAAATTGAAATGAAATGAGAGGTGAGAAACGAGGTATTGGGTGGGTAGATGTATCAAATCATGACCGTCCAATTTAGATGAAATGAATGGTCAAGATTGACTTATTTGTTTTTTTTAGACCTTGTTCTTTATAGAACTTTTGTCTTGGCAAGTAACCCCAAAACTATTATAAAATCCTACTCCTAGACAAAACACAGGTTCATATTTCTTTGTGCGACAAACTTATTCTTTAATCAAGTAAAAGAGAAAAGAATGCAGGGACAGCTCAACTGTGGCCAAAGATAGGGGCACCAGGGCTTACTATTTTGACAGTTACAAACTTATAATATGTCTAATCATATGTGGCAATATGGATCATCACAAAAGGTACTGTATCTCATGCTAAAAACGATATTTGTAACCATATATCTATATGTATGTTATACCAAGTTGCATTTGCTCTCTTAACAACATGCTTTATTCTCTATTAATATTTTGTACATCTAAAACACTTGCTAGACACCTTACAGCCTCACTATGGCAGCCAAGACCACTGGTTGAATGGAAGATATACACTTTCTGCTTTGCTGCAAGATCTTTGGTGTAGAACCTGCTTCATAAGAAAAGAAAAAAGAAAAAAAAAAGAGATTATATCCCAAAAGTCTGTTTCTTCTTTCTGAAATTAAATAAAAAAAATATATATATATATGCAAGTATACAAACATCAATTTCATAAAATATAAAAAAAATAAATTAAAAATGGTTCGAGACATTACCTCTAGTCAAACGCATAAGGGTCACCTGCATATGGGTTCAATGATCCTTCTGAAAAAAAGATCGCCTATGTTAGCAGGAGTTTGTTGAGTCCCTCCCTTGATCTTCTGTTCAATTGCATCAAAGTATTATGAAATACAAAATAATAGTAACTATTTAAGAATTGCTACGTTTAATCCTTTATCATCTATATATCATATATCATCTTCAACTTTTTCTGTTTAATCTTAAATAATGAGACCCGCATAATGTAAAAGGATAATGAAAGAAATAGATCAGAAAGGATGGAGCCAAAATGCATAGTTTTTCTATCAAAAGGAACAGTGGATACATTTCTATTTCTTGTGTCCTCGTCACTATACTTTAATGCTATTTGCTGCTGCTTCATTTTTGGGATTTTATTTATTTATTTTAGAATGAAAAACGATATAAAAGGGAATGAAACTCTTTCCAAGTAGATGATTCATATTATTGATAGACACAAGAAACAGAAACGACTATGATTATTAAACAGCTAATGAAAAATAAAAAGTTCCATAGATCGGTTTACTGTGACTTAAATTTACCGGGATAGCCTCTAGGGGTAACGGCTTTTGGTGTTCTCCTCTTGTTCTTTTTTGGATCCTTACAGAAGGTACAAAAGATATGTCAATACAGATAAAAGATGGGCACAATCATTTGCTTCAGAACAGAAATACCATACCTGAAACATGATTGTACTTTTTGTCTTACGACGCTTTTTGATTGTTGAACTTCACATTCATGGTGAGTGACCTGCCATTTTCAAGATAACTCCCAGGATCAGGTAAACAAGAAATAGCTGAACTACACAGACAACTTAGAATTGTTAATTTAAAAAGCATATATAGGCATCATATGTCCCTCTTTGAAATCCAAAAAAATCCCGGATTCCAGACCCCTAAAAACTTGAAACACCATCAACATACTGGACCAAATTCATTATTTATATTTTATAATTTGTAAATTCTGCGTATTTTCATGATAACTCAGCTGTAGTGGATAGCATGATCAACTATCCATATGTATATGTAAACTTGGACATGGATGTAGATGTGACTAGATCACCTTTTTACTATGCTTGGGAATGCTAAGGACACTTCCGGGGTTACCCTTCTCTGCTTTCTTCAACATGTTTGATACTGGTACTTGTGTGCCCTTCACGTAAGGCAAACTCTACATTCAAAAGTAACCGAACATGTATCATGACAGATTGACAGTACTAAGTACATCGACATGTAGGAACATAATAGATGATAAGTTAATCATATTTACCATTTCCCCATCTTCTCTTCCAACCAAAGTGTGACCGCTTCTTTTGACACCCTCAGGATTTCTCATCTTACAAGCAGCAGCGTAGTCCTGCAAAATGAAAAAACCTAATTTAGAAATGCTCATTCTAAGACTGATATTAGGAGTTGCACATGAAGCCTGCTAAAAGTATAATACTAGTTGCATTGTGCAACAATCACATATATATAATTGAGTTTCTAGTCTTTCGTATCATTTTAATGTATAGAAGAGTAAGAGACTCATATACTCAATTTAATGATTTCACTTTCAAGTCCTTTTTGATGTTTGTATGTGTATGTATTAGCAATGAGAAAGGATGTCTATACACTCTTGTGCGTTGACAAACTTAGTTGCACGTATGCATCGTCTTAGATCTAAACTTAGAGGTGGCAATGTTTTGGGTAAAGGGTTTAACCCGGTAAATGTAAAGAGGTGGCAATGTTGTGGCACTGAGTTGTGTTTCTCTCAACTGGACCACAAAGGAAGTTGTCTTAAAGGGGTACGAGTCAAACTGGTTGAGTCTCCCAAAACCTATTTCTAACGTATACAGCTAAAGGTAGCAAAGGGTCGAGTCGGATAACGGGTTAGGCTGGGATCGGGTCAGAACAGGTCCTTTTAATTATTGTACATGATAAAAATTTATAATCTTGTTTTACAACAGCTTTTGTATGTAATATATATATATATATATTGTATACCATACATACCAGAGCAGTGCGTTCTCCTTCTACAACCAAATGCGGAGCTTTATGAAGACGGGTCATGGGCCCTCCTATAAAAATAGTCCACTCTCCAGAACTGTTGACAACTGCCTTTTCAGCCTAAGAACAGACATAACATTTAGTTAACACAAGATACTAAAACATTACTTCTAAATTTCGGCCAGACAATAAAGTACAGGATAAAAAACCTTTTCCAAAAGAGCCTGCTCCTTTTCCTGAAGTGAGCTATGAAGCTGACTCAGTTGTTTCTTCAGTGAATCTACATGCTCTTCATATTTCAAAATCTCATTCCACATAGTTATGTAGTTTTTAAGCTCATCACGTATTTTCTGCAATTTCTCGTCTAGTGCATGGATCAGCTCAGATATTGTTATGTAATTTGTATTAAGTTGATCATATTTGGCTAGCAGACTCGAATTCTGCATCCATTGCAAAAAAAATCAGGTAGAGTCACTTGGTTTTGCTTCTACACGTTTCCATACATTGACTATCTAACATGACATTCAGTTTCGCAATTCCAAGCTTTAAACAAGTTATTTCCCGCTTTAGGCTCTATGCTTCTGTCCTATGTAGACCACTCTCCCTGCATACTTTATATCTTCTCCCCAATAAAGTCATGTTATGTTTTGAAAAATGCTTTTGGAAAAAAATTCCTCAAAGAACACAGAATATACACACATACATACACTCAGACAGACATATGCCCACACTACTACCCTTTGGTAATCTACTTCAACCTACAGCATTCCTAAAAATAAAACAATCAACCATCCACTCATCCAACTGGACTCCAACAACCGAACAACTCGAGTTATAAGTAACTACAAATACACTTGAACTTGATACGCTTATCAGGTAGGATCTCTTAGTTTGGTTCTACACGTTTCCATATCTACACTATCTAACAAGATATTAAGTTTCGCCATTCCAAGTTTTTGGCCAGTTCTTTCCTGCTTCAGGCTCTATACACTAGTTTTGTTTCTAAAGCATATTCCCTGCATATTTATATCTTCTCCCCTGTATATTGACGTTATGTTTTAAAAACATTCTTTTAATTAAGTTAGTTCTCAAAAGACACAGACCTACCTTACAAGCATACATATGCCCACACTACTATGCTTTAGTAATCTACTTCAGCCTACGTCATTCCTAAATATAAAAACTATCAACCATCCACTCATCCAACTGGAAGTGGACTCTAACAACCAAACAGCTCGAGTAATAATATGCAACTACAAATACACTTGAAATATAAATAATTATCAGGTAGAGTCTCTTAGTTCGCTTCTACACGTTTCCGTATCTAGACAATCTAGCAACACATTCAGAATTCCAAGTTTTAAGTCAGTTATGTCCTGCTTTAGGCTCGGCACACTACTGTTTTATCTAAAGCATACTCCCTGGATACTTATATCTTCTCGCTTATATATTAACGTTACAGTTTGAAAACATTCTTTTTGTTAAGCAATTTTTCAATCTTACACACACACATACATATGCCCTGCCCACACTAGTACGCTTTAGTATTCTACTACGACCTTCAACATCCTAAAATAACAAACAATCACTCATCCAGCTGGACTCTAACTACAGATCATCTAGAGCAATATGTAACTATAAATGCAGAGTAACTTAATACAACTATCAAGTAGAGTGGTCTTGTTTTGCCTCTACACGTTTACATATTAAACTACCAATTACATACAAATAGCAGAACATAATGACTACTTCACCGCCATCTAGAGGCAAGAGAGAACATCATTTCCAACCGTTCATTGCAAAAACATACTTACACGTCTAAACTTATCGTAAAAAACGTATACGCATAAACACGATAAAAATAAGTTCATCATACCGCCAATTCAAGATCTGTTTTCGCCGGACCTTGCTCTTTCACAGATTTATCTACAATCACAGAAAACACATATTAACATCAACAGCAAATAAATAATCATAATTAAAACACTAAAATCAATCGGAATCAATTATAACCTGAAGTAAGCATCAAACTATCCAAAGGTGGCCGTGCAAACGAGATCTGGAACGGTTCCATGTCACCGGTATTCGAAGCCGATCCTAACGTTGACTTAAACTGATAGAGGCTTCTCATTTCTGATAAACGACAACAGATGAAAGAAGGCGTGAGTGATTGTTTAGGTTTTTATCACCGGAGCTCCGGTGATCGGAAATGTAACTGAATTGTACGGATGAATGAAGGTGTGAGTGATTGGTGGCGATGTTGATAGGAGCCCTATATATTTGTGTGTGAGAGGAAATTGGGGAAAATGAATTGGCGCGAATGACTTTGTTTGTGTTTGGTATTTATAGCTGGGAAATGAAGGCGGTGATGTGGTTAACGGTTTGAGTTGTTCGAGTCCCTAGGTTTACGGGTTATTATAACATTTATCTATGCACGACTCATTTATTAATCGTGTCAATAAACTCAACTCTAACACAAATCTGCATAATACGTGTAACTTACCTGTATAACAATATAGGTCAAGCTGTGAATAAGCTTTTAATTGCCTAACGCTACTTCGTGAATCATTACAAAATGAGCATTCGGAAACAAAATATATAATATGTTATTTGATGTTTGTCAAACGAGCATTAAATATCATAACGCTTAACACACACCGCTCATCAACATTTTTAAAATGCTCTTAAATACCACGCGCCAAACAATATCAAAAGTTTGGAGGAGTAAAGTGTTTGTAATGATTTAACATGAATTGCACAAACTTATTTTACTCTATTACAACTTCTACTCTAGTAACCTTTAGACAATGAGTGTGTGTCCCAATGTTGATGGACATAGTATCTAATATATTTGTCTCTACTACTACAATGGCTATACTTGGAATGGGACAAACACTCTTTTGGTTGGTCAATGATAACATTGACTTTGTTTTTTACCCAAACATGGATATGTTGACTCTGGTGGATAAGTATATGTATTTATCCCTTTAATCATATCCCGCTAATTCTTTAGTAACTTAGACATTTGTCTAAGTCTTCAGGTCTTCAAATGTTGAGGAGATCGAAAGGAGTTCAGTGAGCTTATTGCCATGGCTCATTGAACTAATTACCTTCTTCTTTGGTTCATGGACTTCATTTACTGTATTTCATTTACTGAGTTTCGGCCCAGTGAATGGCGAGTCTTTCTTATTAGACTCGGGTTGAACACTAAAGGTAACTCACTGAATGACTATTTATTCAGTGACTTTAGTGATGTTCAAGGTTATCTTCACTTAGGATGTTTTTCCATTTAAATCCTAAGATGACGATCATATGGCACTGAATTGGTCCAGCAATATGCCCGTATTTGGATATAAAAATAGCCCAAGTGTTTTTAAGTGTAAATAAGCAAAATAACTTCTCTTTACACTGATATTATAGAAAGCAAGTAATGGAAACTGATAACTAACATACTTCATTAATATTGAGGTTACAGAGACCTATGAGTCTATTACAAAAGTATGTTGAAAGGTTATTCAATATCTTTTGATGATAGCATGTTGATGGTGTCGAAGTTTAAGTGGGAGAGACAATGATGCCATAACCATGCTTGAGAAGATGAAGCTTTGGCCATGAAGAAAATTAGAGTGGAAGAAGAAGCTTCCAGAAGAGTTATTGTGTAGAGATTTGTTCCACGAGTGTCAGTGACTAAATCATTGCCTTGTAGATCACGAACAAAACAAGTAGACTTCCAGAATGCAACTTTCAAATCCGCATCACATAATTGACCAACAGAAAAGAGATTGTCATTCAGCCGTTCGACGTATTAAACCCGTTTGATCGTAACATTCCCTTGAACCAGATCTTTGTACCTAATAATCGGTGCAAACTTATTGTGGAAACTGTATAGGCGGTGAATACGTTTCCATTAAAAACTTAAAATGTTTTGTATCAAATTATCGATCAAGTTAGACGCAATATGAGAAATGTGAATAATACATCTATATCCACTAGAGCATGGCATAGCAATTTAAAGACAATCACAATATTAACTTCTATTCCTGACACAATCATCATCCAAACAATATAAGCAACAATCCACATACATATAGATATAATGTAAATATAAATATAAGGCGGTAAGATAAATAAAGATGTAAAGTGAAAGGTAAAAGAATCTGCAAACCGAACACGATGATTTATAGTGGTTCGGTCACAAATCTCCTCTTCGGCCTACTCCAATCCCCGAGTACCCAACTCGAGAGTTACTTCACTACTCAACAAACTCCTTTTAAGCGGAGAAAACCGTACACATGTAGCTTACACCAATGTTAACTCATATCATTCTAACATCTAACACACGAAAATGAATAATTTTAGAGAGAGAGAGAGAGGAGTTTAGAGAGAGAAAGACAATAAGGAAGAAGATTGTGGATTACAATGAGAAAGAAATGTAACCAACACCCTCCTAATAAGCTAGGAGGGTGGTATTTATACTAGAAGAGGTCAGATCCCTTGTGGGCTATCCATGGGCCTTTCTTTGGCTGAAACTAATACACTAGTGGGCTTTAAGCTTGTAACTTAGGCCCAATTAGCTCAGACAATTTCCGTAAACTATATTTTCCTATACAAGGCTCGAGAATAAATAATGACCATCACTTTACTAAAAACGAGGCTAATAATCTCCCCCTAAGGGGTGGTCATTGCACTTATGGCTTCACTTCTTGTGACGTCTTGGATCTTGGAGCCTTGTATCCTTGAGAATTCCTTTGAAAATCCTTGTGTATGCTTGTGATCTTGGATCTTGATCTTTATCTTGATATCTTGTGACTTTAACTTGATATCTTGATCTTTAGCCTTGAGAACATTTTGGATACTTCTTGACCGGAACACTTCTTAACCAACGTACTCATACTTTGTCATCACTTAAAGGCTGACAATCTTCCTCAACATAAACCTTGTGACTTGATCTACTTGAAATCATGTGCTTGATGTTCTTTAAGGAACTTCTTGTTTATCAGAGCTTGCGGAAGTGTATCTTTGAAATTCAAAGTTGTCTTCAAGTCATGATAGATGCCTTGTATGTATCCTTGAACTTTGATTATGAGCATGTGGCCTTGACTGCGACTCAGCTGGAATGTGATAGTTACGCCATCGACTAGTCCTGGATGTTTAAATTAGTGATAAATAACAAATATGGACGAATATGTCTTTGTTATTTCGTCAATTTTAGTTTGCAATAACCACTGGTTCCCCGTTTTACAGGATACATATTGTACCTATGATCAGGTAGATTCAAGGAATCTCCTTGATGGGGTTTCCAGCTCAAAGTTTTGGATTCTCTAACGCATAAGCATCAGATTCACCGTACTAGCTAGTTCTCATTATCGGAACATCTCAAAGTAGACAACATGATAAGAGTGAATCAGTTAGTTACTATCTGGCTGATTGAGTCGTCAATACGTGTTCAGTCTTCCCATGTCCAAATGCCCTTTGAGGCTGCCACAATGAGCATGAGATCGACCTTATAGAACAATGAAGTTCTTAGAAGTCCAAAGAAAACTTGTTTGAAAAACAATCGATGTGTTAGTGAATAAAGATTTTTTAAACACATTGAAAGTTTTATGTTTTCAATAAACATCCGTCAATTCTCATTAATTCACACAGATTATATTTGCATTTGTGTTGGACTCTTGTACAACTTGTGTTCTTGATGATGAACAACAAGTTTATATGGAATTGTGTCCTAATGAGATTTATTGATTGATCTCATTGGCTCTAGACTCTATAAGTGCACTTTTGTTATTTGATGATCGGAGGCTGGAGCGGACTGCCACCTTTTCAATACCAGTGATCTTGAAATGAGAAAGCCAATAGAAGCATTTTGATCTCCGTGAGAAATAAAACAAACTTCTTTTGAGAGAAGCCTGAGTAGATGGGAGGGTTGTGCATTACATCACTGGGTCCATGATGACTTGTCTTCAATACCATAACCAACTTTGTGATTATTGATAAATGATGCATTGACCCGGTTTTTGCCTAAGTAAATGAAGGGCTTCTTTCTTTAGACCCTTTATCCATACCTTTCTTTTTCATTCTTTAACTCCTTCAATCTCGTTCTTACTTTACTCCTTTTTTTAAATCATACATAAGGACTTCTACTCTATCTAATGGAGTGTCTTTGGGTAGATCCCATAAGTGTTGGCCAGATCATGTAACATAAATACCTATTCTTAACCACCTTATATCTCCTTGAATATCATCAGTTGGTCGGTCTTTGGGTATTGACTCGCTTCTTCTCACCCCTTGATATATACCAATAAATATAGACAAATATAAATATACATCAAGGATCAACATCCACGAGATCAATGAAACCGGAAGCAGTATAGAGTGTCTCCGGGTCGTTAAGTCCCAACGAAGCTTGAATGGAAAATCGAATTACAGATTGATGATTGATGATTGAATGACAAAGATTTGGATATGATTGGGCACTAACCTAATAGGCAAATGCACTCAAAAATAAGCAAAGAAAATAAGCTGGAACAAGCATAAAAGCTAGAAATAGTACA
>BQNB010006596.1:13743-96890 GCA_026074375.1 Tanacetum coccineum | reverse complement strand
ATCTAGTGGAACTAGGGAAATAAAATTTGTAAAAGCTCAGAAAAAGGCGTCTCCTGATGGAGGTCCCATAAATATGGGCGACCCCTTTAATGTTCAGGCGGCCCCTAAAATAAATATGGGACCGCCACCAGTAACACCTGTGTCTGAGAAAAGTGTGTCTTTTCAAAAATCCATTTTGGGTCCTAGACCAAAACACATAATTGTAAACAAAACCAAAGTTCCCGCTGTTAGTGACAATGAAGTTAAACAATTCTATAAGTCATTGTCAAAACCCAGAGTTAGATTTTCGAAACCTAATTTTAGATCAAAAACTCCACCCCCTAGAAGAGTCAATAATAATTATTCTCGTCCTAAAAAATTGCAACCAAAAAGACATGTTGGTCGACAAAACCAACCTCATAGCTTTCCTATAAGTTAGAACAACTTTCCACGTCAAAGTTACATGTCATGGGAAATGTATCCTTCATTCTCACATCCCAACCAATTGCATCAAATGCAAGGGATGCTTGGCACTAACAAATTTGGACCCATGAGATATTGGGGACCAAATGTTTGAGTTATTGTCTTATATAAATAGATATGCCTTGGAGTCGACTTGGAGCCCGACGAGTGGATCAAGGATAGCGGATGCTCTAAACATATGACGGGCAACCGAAATCTCTTCTCCACTTACAAAGCATACAATGGAGGTAACGTCATTTTTGGTAGTAATCTTCGCGGTAACTTCATTGGCAAAGGTACAATTTCTAATGACTCTCTCAAAATAGATAATGTAGAACATGTTGATAACTTAAGATTTAACTTGCTAAGTATACGACAAATATGTGACTATAAGTGTAGAGTAACTTTCTCTGAACATGATAGTGAAATCACTAAGGACGGTAAAGTCATAGGTAGAGGTATTAGGAAGAAAGGCTTATATTTGATGAAATTAGGAAATAAGCTTAAGGATTAAATTTGTCTAACAACGATTGATGAAAATTCCACCTTGTGGTATAGGAGATTAGGACACGCAAATATGTGTCTCATTCAATTGTTGGCCTCTAAGGATTTAGTTATAAACTTACCTAAACTTAAGTTTGATCAACACTTTTGTGATGCTTGCAAAATAGGAAAACAAGCTCATGCTAGTCATAAAGCTAAGAATGTAGTCTCAACGACTAGATGCTTAGAACTTCTCCATATGGATCTCTTCGGTCCATCCGCCGTACGGAGTTACGAAGGAAACCGTTACACTCTAGTTATAGTAGATGACCACTCTAGGTATACTTAGACTAGATTTCTTAAGAATAAAACCGAGGCCTTTGATTAATTCAAAATATTTAGTAAGAAAATCCAAAACCAATTAGGATGTATAATAGTGTCAATAAGAACCGACCACGGTAGAGAATTTGATAATGAAGTGCAAATTAGAGAGTTTTGTAATGCCAATGGTATTACTCATAACTTCTCGGCTCCACGCACTCCTCAATCAAATGGCGTGGTTGAAAGGAAAAATAGGACACTTCAGGAAATGAGTAGAACCATGTTGAACGAGCAATCGTTACCACAAAAGTTTTGGTGTAACGCCATAGATACTTCAACATACATTCTCAACTGAATTCTCATTATAGCCATTCTAGGAAAAACACCTTATGAACTCTTAAGAGGTAGAAAACCTAAGTTAGATTATTTTAGAGTGTTTGGAAGCAAATGTTTCATTTTGAACACAAAGGAATACCTTACCAAGTTTGACCCAAAGTCATACGAAGGTGTCTTTTTAGGTTATTCTCAAAATAGTAAAGCTTACATCATCGTAAACAAACAGAAAGTCGAAGAATCACTTAACGTGACATTCGATGAAACTCCTCCGCCCTCTAATACATCACCCTTGGTGGATGATGACTTAGATGAAGAAGAAGCAATTAAGGTCACCGAAAAGAAAAACCTAGAAAACAACATTGTGGATGAAACTTTAGAGATTGATGAAATAGTCAGCATCAAGGAATCTAGGAACCATCCATTAGAAAATGTCATAGAAAACCTTAACCAAAGAACCCTTAGGTCACAAGCCCAAAACCAAAGTAACTTATTTTATTTTATATCAACTATAGAACCTAAGAATGTGAATGAGGCATTAGGAGATGAAAGTTGGATAGTCACCATTCAAGAAGAATTAAATCAATTCATTGCTAATGACGTTTGGGAGTTAGTTCCACAACCTAAGAATATGAAAATTATAGGAACAAAGTGGGTATTTAGAAATAAGTTAGATGAGAACGGTATTGTGTCTCGAAATAAGGCTAGGTTAGTTGCTCAAGGCTACTACCAACAAGAGGGCATCGATTATGATGAAACTTATGCCCTGGTTGCTAGACTTGGATCTATTCGGATATTATTAGTCTATGCTTGCGCCTTAGCTTTTAAATTATTCCAAATGGATGTAAAAAGTGCATTCCTGAACGGTTTTATCAATGAGGAGGTATACGTGGCACAACCTTCGGGATTCATTGATTTCAAAAAACTAGATCATGTCTATAAATTAAAGAAAGCTTTATATGGTCTTAAACAAGCACCAAAGCTTGGTTTGATAGATTAAAAGCTTTTCTTATTAAACATGAATATAAAATGGGAATGGTAGATAATACTCTTTTTACTAAGAAGAAAAGTTCAAATCTCATCATTGTTTAAATATATGTCGATGACATTATATTCGGTTCGACTTGTCAAGACATATGTGATGAATTTGCCAAAATCATGCATGACGAGTTCGAGATGAGCATGATGGGTGAACTTAACTTCTTCCTTGGATTACAAATTAAACAAATGGAAGACGGTATATTCTTTAATCAATCTAAGTATATTAAAGAAATGCTTAAGAAATTTGGTCTAGAAGATTCTAAACCAATGAAAACCCCCATGTCCTCTGATACTAAACTCACGAAAGATGAAGAGTGTGAGTCGGTAGATAGTACCAAGTATCGAGGCATGATAGGTAGTTTATTATACCTAACGGCAAGTAGGCCCGATATCATGTTTAGTGTCTGCCTTTGTGCCCGCTTTCAAGAGGCTCCCAAAACCTCTCACCTTGAAGCGGTTAAACGTATCTTCCAATACATTAAAGGCACTACGCACTTAGGATTATGGTATCCTAAGGGGACCGGCATAGAAACCGTAGTATATGCCGACTCTGATCATGCGGGAGATTATGTGGACCGAAAGAGCACTAGCGGTATTTGTACATTCGTGGGATGTTGTTTGACATCTTGGTTCTCAAAGAAATAAACCGCTCTTGCTATATCCACTACCGAAGCCGAATACGTAAGCACTGGAAAGGCATGTCAACAAGCACTATGGATGAAACAAGCTCTTATCGACTATGACGTACGACTCGACGACGTTCCCATCATGTGCGACAACAAAGGCGCGATTGACCTTAGCAAAAACCCGGTGCAACATTCTTGTACCAAACACATCAAAATACGTCACCACTTTCTTCGTGATAATGTCCAGAAAGGACATATATCAATCGAAAAAGTGCCATCCGTCGACAACATAGCCGACATTCTTACTAATCCCCTTAAACGTGAATCGTTTAACTATCTATGTCTTGGTTTAGGAATGATGGAACACATTCCATAAATCATATAAGTTCGCTTCTTATTCTTCTGTCTCAATTCTAGTTCGTGTTCCACTTCGTGTCGTGACAACTTAAATACTTCATCCGAAGTACTTTAAGCACCTTTAATTCGCAAAATGCAAATTAAAACGTCACCCCTCTTCGCAAAATTTTCGTCAAAATCAAGTTCAAAAACACTGCCTGAGGGCGGCCCCCATATAGGCGGCCCCCAATATATTTGGGACCGCCAGGAGATATGGGACCGCCATCAGGAAATCAAAAATATGAACACTTAAACAAAAAATTTCCAAACCACGAAAACAAACACTCCCCTTCGTGCTGCAGGTGACGAAAACGCACAAAAACCCACCAAAACTCAAATCCAACCATTAAAACATCAATTGAAGATCAAATCAACACTAATAATCAATCCTAACATCACAAAGATCATCAATTGTAAGTCATTTCATCTATTTTCTTTCAATTTGAGTCTAGGGTTCATGATGAACACAAAAATTAAAATTGGGGATTTTTGATTTTTCTTTCAATTTTGAACAATTAAGACTACTAGGATACAATGTACAACTAATATGCTTCCCGTAGACATAGGATTTGCATACATTAGTGAGATTAAACGAAAAATTGATTTTGAACCAAAACCCTAATTTTATTTTCAAATCACTCACATTAAGAACACAATAAAATTGTTGTTATGCATTGTCAATACAACCTAAAAACATTTTCAAATACATGCATAATGATCTCATGAACAAATTTTAAGATGCATAATCCATATGTATTTTTCAACTTGTTTGGTTGAGCAAAATCAAACTAAGGAGCGTTTGGGTTAACTCTTAGAATTTTATATTTAGGTCGAGTTAATCATTACTCCACATTTGTTACATTTAGGCATACACTAGAAACAATTCTCATAACATGTTACATGTGAAAAGTAATAGAATGTGATTTCATTTTCTTCTAGGAAATCATGCCTCGCAAATCTTCTAAAGATTACAAAAATACAAGACACTATATCCATATAATTTCACATGAATTCCGTTCTCCAATAAAAGAAAAACTAAGAAACCTTGAAGAACGTTACATTCACGAGGGTCGGGTGGTTTTTGATAACTTTACGGATCTTAGATATGTTCGGTCTTTGTTTCATTTTGTCGAGTTTGAGTGTCTTCTTGAAATCAATGAACAAGTGTGTCCTTGTTTTATTCTTGAGTTTTACAGTCAGTATCGTTTGAGTTATTCTGACGAAGGTCAAATGTTTGTCGAATTTGTGATTCAAAATCAACTCTTCTCCTACTCTCTTGAAACTTTTGCTCAAATTCTTGATGTTCCCTATGAAGGAGCGTGTGTCTTTACCGATAGGTGGAGACTTGATGAGTTGGCATATATCCCTTCGGATGGTCCATATCAAACCAACCCTCCTTCCATCGAGGACATCATTTTGCCTATTCGAATTGATCAAGAAGGTCAAGTTCGTCGTATCCATCATGAGGAGGAGATTGATGTTCATGCTTATCAAATTCTCACTTATGAAATCATACCAACTTTGAAACCTTTAGAGGAAATCATCTGGGAAAATGTCTTTTGTCTGAGGGGTAATCGGGATCATGTTCTCGCGTGTCTTTGTTTTATACTTTACTGTACCGTACACTCTGAAAGATTCAACCTTGCCTATTACATGGTAAAACAAATGGAGTGGGTCACTAAGCAAGCTAGGTTAATTCTACCCTATGGTATGCTATTAACCCGCTTGTTTAAATTCATCATGAATGAATATCCTAAGTTGTACAACGAGTCCTATGTCTTGTATGATCGTGTCATGACTCCTCTTGCCGCATAACTAGAGCGAAAACCAAGAAGGGATCATGGCACGAGAAGAGGTCGTCATTCCACTTCTTCTACCTTCAATTAACCATCCTTATCTCATCTCAACGATGATGATGACTATGGGAATGACAAAAGCACTCCTTCCCCCATTCGTTATGTCAATTCCTTAACCGATCAAGTTCCTCAAGTCTTTCAAAACCCACCTAACATTGACCCTCATCTTGAACCATTTTACACCCGTCAAACCGAAATCATCAACCGTCAAGTACAGTTACGAGATGAGCAACGTGGTGGAGTAAGGTCAATCGAAAAAAGTCTTAGAAGGTTGTGGAGAAATATGAGGAAGTTAGCAATGAGGGAAATTGCATTATGACATTATTATCTATATTATTTACTAATCTATTATGCTTAGGTATCTAAACTTATGCTACGTATTAGTAACTTAGTACTTAGCTTGGGCAACATAGCTTGACATGGATAATCTTTTGATTTTATCATCCTAAATCAATGCTTGCATGCACCTCGATAGTCTCTTTGCTATATATATATATGATGTTATGCATGCTTAGCTTTTAATACAATGTGCCTACCTATGATTTCTTGATTAAGCGTAGCATGTTTAGTATTATAATCATTGCTAATTATTAGATGATTCATGATGAATTAGGATTGACTGCAAAAGGAAAAATCTAGAAATTTTTTGTCTTTAGAAAACGGCCCCCTTAAACATGGGGCGGCCCCCTAATATATATGGGACCGCCAGGTAGTTAAGGGACCGCCATTAGAGGTCATGGATTCTTCTACTGTGACCTTCTAAATTTCTGTGCAGTTGACCACTATCCCATCTAGGCACAGCTATAATTTCTGTATTTTGACAAACACCTTTTTGGAATCTAGAACTTCAAACCCCATGCCTTACTTCTTCAATCCATCTCTTCCACCTTAAATCATGAACTCTCTTCTATCATCATCTTCATCACCTCATTCTACCATGAATTCCACCAATGCTTCCTCGTCTAATCCTTCCAAGAAAATCAAACTCACCATAATCCCTCCTAGACAATTATTTGTCAACATATATAGTGATGGAGATGTCACCACCACACCTTCACCTACAACAACCTCTTCATCTCCAACTCCTCCAAATGCACCATCAAAAACTACATCCACTAATCAAACATCTTCAAGTCAAGAAAACACATCTTCTTCCTTTCACTCAAAACTTCAAATTTCACCACCATCTTCACATGAACCAACTTCCCCTCATCACTTGAACCCTTTGCTTGACAACATTTCAGATGTTCCTCCTAGACCTCTAAATCCTCAACCACTTCAAAGTTAACCTTCCTTGGATATTACACTTTCTTTGTCTCCAATTACTTCTCTTGATCACATTCATGATACTCCATCACCACCATCTCCACCACAAGCTCAACCACCCATTATGGGACATCCTCTTTTCTACAACTATTATGACTATCATGGCTTAACATGCATTTGTTGTTCTCATAACCGAAACCTTTTCTTCACTCTAAGAGATGAGATAAATATCATGTTTGCTCATCTTGAATATCTTCTTACTACCGCAATCACTTCACACTTTCCACCTCCACCTTAAAATATCTAAATGTCTTCATAAACGTGAAACCCCAAACCTTTTGCTTCAAAAGTCATTCTTTATGAATCATGAATCGTTTAAGACTTATGTAGTATTGTGTTTCTTTATCTTGTATTAGTTCTAGCTTTATTTTGCATGAATGTATTAGTTAGATGTGCCAATGTATGAGTTTCTTGTTGATGAAATGAAACTCTTCTTTTGTTAATTTAAATGCAATGTGTTAACTTGAAAGATATTTGTCATGCTATGTTGGTTTGCACTTGTATTTCTAACCTTGTCTTGTAGCAAACAACTTATCATAAGATCGATCCCTTGGTGCCCCAAACAAGGGGGAGCTTACATCAAGGGGGAGTATTTAATCGTCGAGTTCTTTCTCGCTACTACCATTTGACGATCAACCTTTTTGAATTCGACAAAAAGGGGGAGAAATAGAATTAAACTCATTAGTAATTTATAAACCTCTAATTTTATACTAAATGAGTTTGTATTTTGTCATCATCAAAAAGGGGGAGATTGTTAATACAAATAATGTCAAAACAACGTTATTTATATTTTTTGATCTCTCGATGTTTTAATAATAACAAAATGTAAAAACGTTTACGATAAAAATAAAACGTTTATAAATTACTAATAGTAAAATTCTATTTCTAAAATTAATCACTTAAGGTATGGATAAACAAATTATTAAACATGATTAGTGATCAAGAAAATATTTTTCTTAAACCTTACATTTCTACAAAAATGTTTTTATAAAAATAAAAAAACAAAATATTTATTCATAAAAGAAATGTATTATTAAAATAATAAATTTGAAATCAGATTTTTCCCCTTAAAATGGAAGGTTCTAAGACAGATAACACCTTCCCTATAAAAAGACAAAAAGAAGAGCGTAGTCTAAGGCGGACCCCTTATAGGCCTGGCGGCCCCTTTATATATTAGGGACCGCCGGGACCGCCGCCAGCATAACGACTCTTTTTGTCTTCTATAAATATTGGGCCACCCCATCTGAAAAATAGAACCTCTTGCCACGAATTTCTCAGATCTACTTTTCTCTCTTCTTTCTTTCTTTCTAAAACACATATCTTGATCACTAACATACCTTGATCTTGTTTCAAGTGATTAATTCTTTCTTCCTCCCTTCTTCTTCTAATCAAGTGTAAGAGAAGAACAATCATATTCTTCTACATACGAATTGTTATCAAGTGATCTCTCTCTTCCTCCTCAAGATCACAAATCTTCATTATATTTACTTTGTGTTGTTGTGTAAATTGGATTGTGTGTAGATCCAATAGTGTAAATTATGTATTGGTGTGATTTGGATTGTGTGCCAATCCAAGGGTATATATCTTGTGAGTGTATAAAGACTTAGTGAAGTCTTAGATTAGTTCTAGCTAAGATTAGGACTCGACATCTAGCTTAGTGTCAGAAAAGAAAGTAAGCGACGTGTAAACGGTTTTCTCCGCCTAAAGGGAGCTTGTTGACATAGTGAAATCTCAAGTGGAGTACTCAGGGAGTGAAGTAGGAAAGAAGAGGTGCTTCGTAGCCGAACCCCTATAAATCTTGGTGTCTTGGTTTGATCGTTTCTTTCTCTATCTCTTTATATTGTTATTGTCTACTTAGTTCATTACATTAGATAGTTTAATTGTGATTCATATTGTTGATTGATTGATATACAACTCGAATCAAACAATTTTCTAAGCAAAGTTTTAAAACGGACAATTAACCGGTAAACTATTCAACCCCCCTTCTAGTTTCCTACAATTGGTATCAGGAGCCAAGGTCACTCAAGATTTTTAAAATATATTGTATTTTAAAGCTTGGATCGATCTATGGATTCCGACAAATATCTAGAAGGGCAATCTATGCAAAGACCACCACTTTTTAAAAGCGATAGTTTCATTTATTGGAAAAATAGATTCGAGACATACGTTAAATGAAAAGATCTAGATCTTTGGCATGTTATTACCGATGGTGATTTTCAACCCATTATTCAAAATCCGGAAACCAAACTTGATGAGGTTGTCCCTTTTGAAAAACAAACCGATGATCTTAAAAGAAGGCTTGCGAAAAATAACGAAGCCAAAATGGTTATTTACAATGTTTTGCCAAGAAAAGAATATGAAAGAATTTTTATATTTGGAAAACTTTGTTAATCACCCATCAAGGTAATAACCAAGTCAAAGATAATAAGATTGACCTTTTGGTTCAACAATATGAATAATTCGTCATTTTTGAAGACGAATCTATAGATAGTGCTTTTGATAGATTTAATACTATTATCACTAGTCTTAAAGCTCTTGATGAAGGTTATTCTAGTAAGAACTACGTAAGGAAGTTTCTTAGGGCTCTACATCCTAAATGGAGAGCGAAGGTCATGGCGATTGAGGAATCAAAAGACTTGACATCACTATCTCTTGATGAGCTCATTGGAAACCTCAAAGTCCATGAGATGATCATCAAGAAAGATTCTGAAATAGTCAAAGCTAAAGGAGAAAGGAGATCTCTAGCTTTAAAGGCTAAAAAGGAATCTAGTGATGAAGAGTGTTCGACTTCCGGAAGTGAAGATGAAGAGTACGCTATGGCGGTAAGAGACTTCAAGAAGTTCTTCAAAAGAAGAGGTAGATTCGTGAGACAACCTCAGAACGACAAAAAGACCTTTCAAAGAAGCCGAGACAACAAAAATGGAAAAAGTGAAAGGAAGTGCTTTAGATGCGGAGATCCAAATCATCTTATTAGAGAATGTCCAAAGCCACCGAGAGACAAGAACCAAAGAGCATTCGTTGGAGGTTCTTGGAGCGATAGCGGTGAAGAAGATGATGAAAAGATCCAAGACGAGACATGTCTTGTAGCTCAAGCACCAAATGAGGTATGTTCCGAATCCTCTTACTTTAGTGATGAAAACTCATCAATAGATGATTTAGCTTTAGATAATGAGTATGACAAACTATGCAAAATGAGTTTAAAGATAATCACTAAAAACAAAAAATTAAAAGCCACTAGAAATAGTCTAGAAAACAAGCTTAGAGAATTAAAAGCTAAATTGTCTACACTCGAGAAAAACAAGGGAGTTGATCTCGATTGTGTAAAATGTCATACACTTAAAATTGAGAATGAAAAACTCAAAGAAGAATTCACTAGATTAAATAGATTTGAAAAGAGTACACAATGTTTAAATGAAATGCTAAGTAATCAAAAACCCTCCGATGATAAATTAGGTTAGGGTTTAATTCATTGAAGCATCATCTAGTAGAACTAAGGAAATAAAATTTGTGAAAGCTCAGAAAAAAGTGACCTCTAATGGAGGTCCCATAAATATGGGCGGCCCCCAAAAGTGCTCAGGCGGCCCCCAAAGCAAATATGGGACCGTCACCAACAACGACTGAATCTGAAAAAAGTGTGTCTTTTTAAAAATCTATTTTGGGTCCTAGACCAAAACACATAATTGTAAACAAGGTCAAAGTTCATGTTGCTAGTGACAATGAAGTCAAACAATTTTATAAACCATTGTCAAAACTAGGAGTTGGATTTTTGAAACCTAATTTTAGATCAAAAACTCCACATCCTAGAAGGGTCAATAATAATTATCCTCGTGCCAAAACACCGCAACCAAAATGGAACATTGGTCGACAAAATCGACCTCATGGTTTTACCGTAACTTGGAACAACTTTCCACGTCAAAGTTACATGCCATGGAAAATGTATTCTCCATTTCCTCATCCCAACCAATTGCATCAAATGCAAGGGATGTTTAGCACTAACAACTTTGGACCCATAGTGATATTTGTGGACCAAAATGTTTGAGTCATTAGTACTAATATAAAAAATAGATATGCATTGGAGTCATCTATGGAACCCTACGAATGGATTAAGATCGTGATGCTCTAAACATATGACGTGTAACCAAAAGCTCTTCTCCACGTACAAGGCATACAATGGAGGTAAGTATTTTTGGTAGCAATCTTCGCGGTAACATCATTGGTAAAGATACGATTTCTAATGACTCTCTCAATATAGATAATGTAGAACATGTTGATAACTTAGGATTTAACTTGCTAGTGTAGTAAAAATATGCGAGAATAAGTGAAAAGTAACTTTCTCTGAACATTGATAAGTGAAATCACTAAGGACGTGTAATGTCCATAGTATGAGGTATTAGGAAGAAAGGTTTTATAGGTGATGAAATTAGGAAATAAGCCAAAAGACAAAATATGTCTTGCAACGATTGATGAAAACTCCACATTGTGGCATAGGAGATTAGGTCACACTAATATGCGTCTCATTCAATCGTTAGCATCTAAGGAACTAGTTAGAAACTTACCTAAGCTTAAGTTTGATCAACATTTTTATGATGCTTGCAAAATTGGAAAACAATCTCACATTAGTCGTAAAGCTAAGAACATAGTCTCAACGACTAGATGGTTAGAACTTCTCCACATGGATCTTTTCGTTCCATTCCGCCATAAACGGAGTTACGGAGGAAAACCGCTATACTTCGTCATTAGTAGATGACAAACACTAGTATACTTGGACTAGATTCCTTAAGGATAAAACTGAAGCTTTCGATCAATTCGAAATATTTAGTAAGAAAATCCAAACCAATTAGGATGTATAATAGTGTCAATAAGAACCGACCACGATAGAGAATTTGATAATGAAGTGCAATTTGGAGAGTTTTGTAATGTCAATGGTATTACTCATAACTTCTTGGCTCCATGCACTCCTCAATCAAATGGCGTGGTTGAAAGGAAAAATTTGACAATATAACATCAAGAAATGAGTTGAAATCCATGTTGAGACGGAGCAATCGTTGCCACAAAAGTTTTGGTGTAACGCCGTAGATACTTCAACATACATTCTCAACCGAATCCTAATTAGAGCCATCCTAGGAAAAACACCTTATGAACTCTTGAGAGGTAGGAAACCTACTCTTGACTATTTTAGAGTGTTTGGAAGCAAGTGCTTCATTTTAAACACCAAAGACTACCTTACCAAGTTTGACCCAAAGTCATACGAAGGTGTCTTTTTAGGTTACTCACAAAATAGTAAAGCCTACATCATCCTTAATAAACACACTAGGAAAATCGAAGAATCACTCAACGTGACATTCGATGAAACTCCTCCACCCTCTAAGACATCACCCTTGGTGGATGATGACTTAGATGAAGAAGAAGCTATTAGGGAAACCGAAAAGAAAAACCTAGAAAATGTTGTTGAGGATGAAACATTAGAGATTGACGAAATAGTCAATATTAAGGAATCTAGGAACCATCCCTTGGAAAATGTCATAGGAAACCTTAATCAAAGAACCCTTAGGTCACAAGCCCAAAACCAAAGTAACTTCTTTTGTTTTATATCAACTATAGAACCTAAGAATGTGAACGAAGCTTTAGGAGATGAAAGTTGGATAGTCGCTATGCAAGAAGAATTAAATCAATTCATTGCTAATGACGTTTGGGAGTTAGTTCCACAACCTAAGAATATGACAATTATAGGAACTAAGTGGGTGTTTAGAAATAAGTTAGACGAGAACGGTGTTGTTTCTCGAAATAAGGCTAGGTTAGTTGCTCAAGGCTACAACCAACAAGAGGGCATCAACTATGATGAAACTTATGCCCCGGTTGCTAGACTTGAATCTATTAGGATATTATTAGCTTATGCTTATGCCTTAGATTTTAAACTATTCCAAATGGATGTAAAAAGTGCATTCCTAAACGGTTTTATCAATGAGGAGGTATACGTGGCACAACCTCTGGGATTCATTGATTTTGAAAAACCGGATCATGTTTATAAATTAAAGAAAGCTTTATATGGTCTTAAACAAGCACCCAAAGCTTGGTATGATAGATTAAAAGCTTTCCTTATTAAACATGAATATAAAATAGGAATGGTAGATAACACTCTTTTTACTAAGAAGAAAAGTTCAAATCTCATCATTGTTCAAATATATGTCGATGACATTATATTCGGTTTGACTTGTCAAGACATGTGTGATGAATTTGCCAAAATCATGCATGACGAGTTCGAGATGAGCATGATGGGTGAACTTAACTTCTTCCTTGGATTACAAATAAAACAAATGGAAGACAATATCTTTAATCAATCTAAGTATATTAAAGAAATGCTTAAGAAATTTGGTCTAGAAGAGTCTAAACCAATGAAAACCCCCATGTCCTCCGATACTAAACTCACAAAAGACGAAGAGTGTGAGTCGGTAGATAGTACCAAGTATCGAGGCATGATAGGTAGTTTATTATACCTAACGACAAGTAGGCCCGATATCATGTTTAGTGTCTGCCTTTGTGCCCGCTTCCAAGAGGCTCCCAAAACCTCTCACCTTGAAGTGGTTAAGCGTATCTTCTGATACATTAAAGGCACTACGCACTTAGGATTATGGTATCCTAAGGGGACCGGCATAGAAAAAGTAGTATATTCCGACTCTGATCATGCAGGAGATTATGTGGATCGAAAGGGAACTAGCGGTATTTGTACGTTCGTGGGATGTTGTTTGACATATTGGTTCTTAAAGAAACAAACCGCTCATTCTATATCCACTATCGAAGCTGAATACGTAAGCGCCAGAAAGGCATGCCAACAAGCACTATGGATGAAACAAGCTCTCATTGACTATGACGTACGACTCGACGACGTTCCTATCATGTGCGACAACAAAATCTTGATTGACCTTAGCAAAAACCCGATGTAACATTCTCGTACCAAACATATCAAAATACGTCACCACTTTCTTCGTGATAATGTCCAAAAAGGACATATCTCAACCGAAAAAGTGCCGCCCGTCAACAACATCGCCGACATCCTTACTAAACCCCTTAAACGTGAATCGTTTAACTATCTACGTCTTGGTTTAAGAATGATGGAACACATTCCATAAATCTTATGAGTCCGCTTCTCCTTCTTCTAGTTTTGATTCTAGTCCGTGTTCCATTCTGTGTCGTGACAACTTAAATACTTCATCCAAAGTACTTTAAGCACTTTTAATTCGCGAAATGCAAATTAAAACGTCATTCTCGTTTGTAAAATTTCTGTCAAAAACTCAGTCTAAAACCCTAAACTGAGGGCGGCCCCCATATAGGCGACCCCCCCTAATATATTTAGGATCGCCACCAGCAGAACCCAATATTAAACACTTAATCAAAAAATTTCAAAACACAAAAACAAACACCTCCTTATTTGCTGCAATTAACGAACACGCACAAAAACCACTCAAAACTCAAAATCACCCATCAAAACACAAATTGAAGATAAAATCAACACTTACAATTATTCATAACATCTTAAAGATCATCAATTACACGTCATCATCTATTTTCTTTCAATTTGAGTCTAGGGTTCATGATGAACACCAAAAATTGAAATTGGGAATTTTTGATTTTGCTTTCAATTTTTTAAAATTAAGACTACTAGGATACAATATACAACTAATATGCTTCCCGTAGACGTAGGATTTACATACATTAGTAAGTTTAATAAAAAAAATTGTTTTTGAACCAAAACCCTAATTTTATTTTCAAATCACTCACGTTAGGAACATAATAAAATTGTTGTTATGCATTGTCATTACAATCTAAAAGCGTTTTCAAACACATGCATAATGATCTCATGAACAAATTTCAAGGTACATAATTCATATATATTTTTTGACTTGTTTGGATGAGCAAAATCAAACAAAGGAGCGTTTGGATTAACTCTTAGGACGTTATATTTAGGTCAAGTTAATCGTTGCTCCACATTTGTTGCATATAGGCACACACTAGGCACAAACTTAAAATATTAATACAAGTAAAATGCAATTAAAATGTGATCTTGGTTATCTTATTCTAGGTGACAATGCCTCGAAAATCATCTGAAGACTACAAAAATACAAGACGCTTTATCCCTAAAATCTCACATGGTTAATATATTAGAATAAAAACGTAATAAGTAAATAAAGTTTATTTATTACGTTTTTATTCTTGTTTTTAAATCTCACATGGTTAATATATTACACTCTATCCCTAAAAATACAAGACGCTTTATTCTTGTTTTTAAATTTTTTGTCACTTAGGTTAATATATTAGAATAAAAACGTAATAAATAAATAAAGTTTTGAAACTAGAGATGTGTCCAGATTGATAAAGCAGATCCGACTCAGGATTGATAACATTACTTGCGAATTTATAACCATTCCAGTAAATATGTGAGGATTTTGAGCCTGTATATATCAAAAATAATTTATGCTTAATTCCTTTGATTATGATTGTGTCGGTGATTTATTGATTCTAGAACTTGTGCTTGAAATCATTACGAGACCATAGTGAGATCACGTTCGCGTGATATAGGTATTTTTATGTGATAAAGAGGCAACTTAGGATTTAACCCAAATAGCCATTCCATTTAATTATTTGTTCTTTTTAGCTGGTTACACCGATCAGCTAACCTCCCAAATAAAACCCTTATGTTAGCACTCATCTTTAGTGCTAGATACCCCTAGTTTAACCCGCTGAGCCATTCTATTCATTTTTCTCATCTAGAAACAATAAAAATACAAAAAATATATAACATATAGCCAGGCCGTAACCCTTGTCGAAAAGTCCCTAGTTGGTAGCTAGTTTGCCTTTTTATGATTGTTGATTTTTTTGCCCTAGTTTGTTCGCACTTTGTTGTGAGTGATGTGCCATTTTGACGAAGATGAAGATGCACAGCTTCGTGTTTCGTATTTTTTTATGGTGTACTTATACTAAGTGTGAGGGAATTGTTAGTTCTTGAAAAAAAATGAAAAAAAAATCATCCGAAAAGAAAAATAGAGAGAAAAAGAAAAGTATGAATAATAGTTGAGATGTTGGTCGCTTGTGACGTATTGCTATATTACTTTGTGCCGGTTTGATTATGATCGAGAGAGGCTGAGAATGATTCGATTAACCTCACGGTTTGTGGATTTTCGTAACTACAACATGGGTTTCTTTAAGAATCCTATCGACATGGTATATTATAAACCATTTTCCATATAATATATCCCATGTCTTATCCACCGAGCCCTTAAAAACCCTCACCTTTACATTAGCAAGCCCGAATAAAAGTCCTTTTTGATAATTATACCTGGTGCTTTTACGACATGTCGTGCAGTTTTGGTTTCTGTAACAAGCCTATGGTATGAAATGAATCATTCTAGCAATTCGAGTGTGATTTCCTTTTAAAACCCTTTATTACATCACATACATGGTTTGAGTGAATTATACTTTCCTTATTCGTGAGGAGCTTTATCATGTTATTTACAGCTTGAAGATCATGGGGATTGTCAAAACATCTCTGTTTTCCACATATAAAAATCCAAAAATATTTTTCATAATTATATGTTTGCTTTGTAAAGCTTATTTTTTTGCTTGAGGGCAAGCAAACCGTTAAGTGTGGGAGGGGGGGTGCTTGCGACTTTTGCACTTATTTGTTACAAAAACCAAAAATATTTTCGAAAATTTCACACCCAATAAATTTTTAAAATTAAAAAAATTAAAAATAAAAAAAATATCAAAATTTAAAATATATATATAAAAAAAATTCCTTGTCTTGTCACTTAGAACCTTGTTTATAAAATTTCTTTTTCTTAGATTTGCTTGAGGGCAAGTAAAGTTTTAAGTGTGAGAGATTTGATAACGCTTAAATTATACATGTTTTTATACGCGTTATCAATGCTTTTATGCATATAAATTGGTTAATAATAAGAACTTTCGGTACTTAATCAAGTTTATTTGCTATTGTAGGTTCTAAGTACGTGTCGTGGAACAAAACGGAGGAATACACGAAGATTTGAAGCTTAAACGAAGAAATAACTCAAGTTGAATGCTTTCCAACACATGTTTACTGTTTTGGTCATAACTCGGTCATACGAACTCCGTTTGATGCGATTCTGGCGGCCACGCAAAGAGAATTAAATTATCTATAACTTTGAAAAATGTTAAGTGCTTTAAATTCCCCAAGTACGCCGCACATTCTAATAAGTGTGGTGCACTTTTCTGCCAGATTATAAATGCTCTTAAATGAGCTTGACATTCATTGCAACCTATCATCTACCCATTCTAGATCCTTCTATGCACGAAATTCAGCCTTTCTTGAGCCTATAAATACAGCCCTAAATCCCTCATATCTCACACACATCCATCTACAATCTTCTCCTAAAAGTAGAATAAGTTAGGAACTAGTTTTTGGGAATTTGGTTGAACTTGCTCCTAAGTTCTTCTCAAACCCAGGTTTTGATCCATCAAAGAAGCATAATTGAAGTGTTATTTTAAATCTATAAGTGATTGTGACAGAATTGTTCATAGTTTTTTTGTTTTACTTCGAATATAATAAAGTGTTCTTGGGAAATTCATGTGAAATCACCATATTTTGCCCTTGGAATTTGGTATAATCTTGTTTATCCTTTGAATATGATCTTTGCTGAATTCATGATGAATGTTATGTGTGTTGTTACTTGTTTGAATATGGAGTAGTCTCTTAATGTTTGTTTAAGCTTTATGAGTATTATGATATAGTTTTGAATGTTTTGATATGCTTTCAATGTTTATGCTTTATGCTTGATATGTTATTATTCAGATTATTGTCTATCCTTTGGTTTATCATCTCAGTCGATATAGGTCGAAAGGCACGATTGGGTGGTTGATTTTGAGTCGCGAATCAATACTAGACTTGTGAGAATTAGATAGTAAATTGCTAGACAACCCGAATGATTATGTGTTTAAGGCCTAATCTCACGTCTAACGACTTGATTAGGGGAAGCATACTTGTATAAATATTGGTCACAAAGATTTGAAGCTTAAACAAAGAAATAACTAAAGATAAAGATCTCCCGACACCTGTTCACTGTTTTGGCCATAACTCGGACATACAAACTCCGTTTTAGCTGGTTCAAGTGGCGACACGAAGAGAATTCAATTATCTACAACTTGAAAAATAGCCAAGTGCCTAAAAATGCCCAAAGGTGCGGCAGTTTTACTAAAAGTGCCACACTTTTAAAGTGTGTGAGAAATTAAAGCAATTAAATGCTAAGGTGCATTAACTCGACAAATTGCGTGCACAAATTAAGTTGTGCGCGTACTTTGACCCCTGAACAGCCTATAAATACCCTCCTTGGCTTTCATATTTCATATATCTCTTATACAATCTTATATCTTACACACACACATTTATTAGAGCCATTAAAGAGGAGGAAGGAGTGGTGAGGATCCTTAGATCCAATGATCCAAACACCTATTTAATCTGCCACTCACCACCATGTAACCATCATAAACCACCACCATATCAATAAAATTCCCAGTTCTAACACCATATCAAGATCACATACCATCCATTTCTATAATCTAAACACTTTCCACTTTGGTTCTTTGAGGATTCACACCTAATTCTCTTAAGATCATCACCATAAACCTTGTTACCAAACACTCTATTTGGTGATATATTATGGATTTCCAGAAGTTACTTGGTATATTTCGGGTTATCTCGGTAGCATTTGGTTATTGGTTGATCATGGAACTATAAGTTTTGGGTTGGTGGTTGTTGTAGTCAAGATTTTGGTATTGTTACTTTGTTCTCATATGTGAAACATTATATGATATTTGGATGATTTTGCTATGACTTATGAATATACATGTTTATGAATTTGATGTTATCTTTCTTGGAAAATTCTTTATCTTTTGGTATATCGTTGCAATTAAAATAGGACGAAAGGGTTAATTGTCTTGATATATTTTGAACCGTTTGTCTATGGCATGTCAATATCATACGTGTGAGAATCGTGTGGTAAATTGATAAATAACACAAGTAGAATTATGTTTAAGACCCTTCTTTATGTTGACCGACCGGGTTGGGAGGAATTCATATGTATGCATATTTGATATAAACCATTCTTAATGCGCTCGTGATGATGTAGTATATAGGCCGAAAGGATTCTATGTTATCATTGGTAGATATGCTTGTTATTATGATTACCCATCATATATGACTTGTATGCTTTGTTTATATAAAGTCTTGCTCTATCTCTATCTATTATGTTATGTGGATCATGTCTTGTTCCTTGCTTGCTTTATACACACGTTTAGGCTATTTGACCCGTGACAATCAATTAGCTTTGTTACTTGATAAACAATCTGTGAATTGCTACAAATCCCGTGGAACGACCTGGACTTACCTAATACTATATTACACTCGAATAGGGTATACTTGCCCGAATGTTGTGTTTTTAGTCAAAATCGGTATTTCTAGTTATTATAAATTTAAAGCTTGTAAAAACACACATCAAAGTCCTCTTTTAATATTTATACCTGGTGCTTACGCCTTGTCGGTGCAGTTTCGTTTCTTGTACAAGCCTATGGTATAAAATGAATCATGCTGAGCAACTGAGTGTGATTTTTCTTTTGTCCCTCTATTACATCACATACGAGTGTCAGAGTGAATTATACTTTTCCTTATTCGTGAGGTGCTTAGTCATGTTATTACAACTTGAAGATCGTTGGGTATTGTCAAACATATCTGTTTTCACTTATTAAAAATTCAAAAATATTTTTTCAAATTCGATTTTTGTTTTGTAAAGTGGTATATGCTTAAATACACATACTTTTTACCTAATAAAACGATCCCAAATGACCAATAACGGACATAAAATGCCAAATATATGCTTGTTTTATGTTATTTACTGTGCAGGTATCGGATATTAACATAAGGACAAAAACGACAAAACCGAGCACGGGAATAGAAAGAGCGTCAAAAGTCAAAGTCAAAGTCAACCAAAAAGTCAACCACGACAAAGTCAAAAGTCAAAGTCGAAGCCGAAACCGAAGAAATACTTAATGGACCAACCCGCACCCATCTAATGGGCCGGGGCAGCCCATTAAGCATTTATATGAAGACTTACATAAGCTTAAAGTTTAAAAAGGCCCAAATCAATAAAAAGGCCCAAATCAATGAAACTAGCCCAAAGCCTAAACTACCATTAACAGCCCTACACTGCCACTGTTAAAATCTTTTCACAAAAGGTCCTTAACTATTACACCGTTAGTCCTTAAGGACTAACGGTGTCAGTCCTTACCTAAAACAGGCTAACGCCCGTTAAACCTTTTAACCCCCAGTCAACCCTAACTTTACTCGGTCAAACAACATTATAAAACACCCTTCACCCTAATAACCCGCCAAAAACCCCTCCTCCACTGTTCATCATCTTCATCCCTAATCACCCTTTTAACCCTAATCCCCACTCACCCCTAAAATCACTCACCATTAAGCCCTAAAACCAAATCCCAACTTAAACCCACACTCAATCACACAGTCAAACTTAGTCAAAACACCAATACCTTTTTCCCGCCATTGATACTATTCATTATCTCTTTCTCTCGACTTCTGCACCAACAAACAAAACATCACCATCCCACTAAACCCCACATCACAACACAACAAATCCACCTTGGCAATCCTCTTAAACACCATTGGCTGCAAGAGAAGGAGACAAAAATTGAAGGGTTGAGATCATCCCCTTGGAGAGCACTCAAGATGGACGGCTTTGATGAACTTTGGGACTTACTCACACAACAAGCACACCTCCTGGATCACTCACAGGAGAAACACACTTCAAAGGACCAAGAACTTAGAATTTTTAGTATAAATAGGGCACCATTGTAAGCCTTTGAAGCATCTACTTTTTTGCATTTTTAGCTTACATTTTATGCTCATTTTTAGCTTATTGTATATTTTTTAAATCTTGTACTGTTTTAAGTTTTAATGAAAAAGTAAAGTTTTATGTTTAAAAGCTCTGTGTTATTTACTTACTGTTCCATTCCTTAAAAAAGTTTTTTAAGCTCTTATTTACTGTCACTTAAGCTATTTACTTGCTCACTATAAGCTTCTTAATAACTTATAGTAATTAAGTCCCTATATCACCCCAAATCTCAAAAGCTATAGGTGAGTTATAAGCTGTTTTGGGTGTTAAGTACTTGCCAAAAGCCTTGGACCACTTGTAAGTTCCATTTTCTCATTTTAAAGCTTATTTACTTTTTGCTTATTGTTTTGCTTATTGTTGCTTAGTTCTGTCTTATTTATGCTTATTTATTCTTATTATTGCTTATTGGTTCAAGTTTAATGCATTACTCAATCTGTTTAAGCTTATTTTCATGTTTTAAGTTTTTAAAGGGGTGTTTGGGATAAGACATGTTTTTGCTAAAAAATCTGCTTTGGTCATTCTTTGGCTTCCAAGTCAATTTCATAAGCTCTAAATAAGTCCCTAAGTAGTTTTTATAAGCTCAAATTTAGTTGTCTTAAGTTTTCTAGTTGTCTTTTATCAATTTTTCCAAGTCTGCTAGTTTCATAGTGTCTCAAATTGCTTATTAGTGAAAATCTTTAAAAAAGCATTTGAGGTTTGGTTTTGTGGCCTTAACAAGTCTCATATACCTCATTTTTGCATCTGTTTTAGGTTTTGAGTCCTTGGTTTACTCCTTTAAGAGTTTTGCATTAAACCAGTCAAGCATAGAACTTAGTATTAAGTGTTTTATAAAAATCTTATTGCAGATCATTGCTTAGCTTAAGTTTGGATAATTGTTGTTATAATTGGCTTATTCTAGTATAAGCATCAGTGTGTTTCAAGTTTTCATTGTGCCAGCATCATTTAGAGTCTTAATCATAGGCTGCAAATTTTCATTTTAATTTTCAAAAAGCCAAAAACATAGTTAAACTGTCAATTTCAAATTGCTTTTTCTTGATTAATTCTTCTTCAAATTCCTTAATTCCAGCTTATTTGTGTTATTTGAGAGTCAATATTAATCTGTTTTTATCTTTTAGCTTTTATCTTTTGCTTATTTGTTCTAAATGCTAGCTTAAAAGTAGTGGTGTAGCCTGTTGTCTTTTAAAATGCCCATTGACTTGTTTGCTTTTTAAATGCTTACCAGCTTGTCTTGTTTGCTTATTTTCATTCCTAGGTGCTTATTAAGTCTAGGTGTAGGCCTACCTTTGGCTTATTTGCTTTCCTTAAGCTTAAATTATCCTAAAAAGCCCAAGCAGTTTAGTTAAAAATCACTTAGACTTATACAAGCAAACTGTCAACCTTTAAGCTGCTTAATCTAGCTTATTTTCAAGTTTTGTAAAACGTTGCTTTTTTAAAGTTTGTTATTTTAGCTTATTTTATAAGTTTCTAAAAAGAAAAACCAAAAAAAAGTTTTCAAAAAAAAAGAGGTCACAGGGGTCGAACCTGTGACCTCCCCCTTACCATACCAAGCATTTAACACACACACTCACTGCCAATAGCGCCCTTGGGTCTTTTTCGTCTTACTTTGCACCATTTAAGCTTTTACCCCTTTTTAGCCCTTAAGCCTTTCAGCCCATTTGGGCTTATTTACAGCTTATTTATAAGCTGTTTTTCAAAGTTTTTATTTTTCTTTGATTCTTCATAGTATAAAGCATTTTCCCTGAATTTTCCAGATTTTTTATTATTAGTTTAATATTTTTAATATTTAATTTAGTCTAAAACTGTTTTTAATTCATAATAAATAATATAAAAGCCAAAAAAATATAATTCTTTTTTTTAAAATTTTCTTTTATCATTTAGGATTGTTAAAAATTAAATTTGCATTTGTAGGGTTAAAATTTTAGAATTTGAGTTTTTAAAGAACGGGTTTTGAATCCCGTTATCGTTTTTAGTGTTTTAGCCTTATTTGCTTTCGTTTTTAGCGTGCCTTTACTTGTTTATGCATTTTATTTGTAGAAATAGAAAACCAAATCAAATTTGTGATATTCAAGCATAAATTCTCAAACGTTACCTCGATTTTCAAATTCGCACCTCGTCGGGACACGACCCGGGAAGGTTTTTTAGGGTTTTGCTTTGGATAAAAGTAAAACATCTTTTAAAAAGCCTCACGGAATTCTTATTATTGATACTTTGTTAATTCTTCTATTATATATATTTATATTTATATTTATATATATAGTAAAGGTATTATTTTTAAGAATCAGAAAGCAAAGCAAAGATGCCTATTATGGATCGAGAAAGCTAGTATAACTAGCAATTACAGAAGCAAAGAGTTATAGCATACATAGGAGTAGATAAGCTATGTAAGGCTCATGAGGTGAAGACAATGTTCAAGCTTCACCAAATTACAAGGCCAAGATCAAGACGCAAACTACATCAACGACGGTCTTCATCTTCGCTACGTTTGTAATTTTATTTGCTTTCCGAAATTTTATTTGTCATCATCAAAAATGGGAAGATTGTTGGTGCAACATTGACTATGATCTCTGATGTGTGCTAAAACACACATCATTTATAACCTGAAAAACACTGTTAATTGGACTAAAAACATGAAATATGCTTAATATTATTGCAATATGTGTGGTTTGTGTTTTTATGTTTTGCAGGTACAAGGGATTGAAAATAAAGCAAAAACGGTGACTTTCGGTTAAGATTTGAAGATGTTTACGCGTTTTTCGAGATCAAGACGAAGTCGTTAATATTTTTTGAGCAATCCATTGAAAAGAGCACGAAAATTCGAGTCCGACGGTGCCTCATCTTTTACTTCTTTTAGTTCCTTTTTTTGCTTAAAAGCTTATTATCTAAACTCGAATAAGCTTTCCATAGCCTATTTGGTTAAAATCTAGCTTATAAAACAAAAATAAGCTTCGGCTTATTAATTTACTTATTCTCTTTTTGATTTGTTTTATTCTTAGCTCGATTCGAATAATCAAAAGGCTGTCATGAGTCTTCCACTCGACTTATTCATTAAGTTTTTAGCACCTTTATATTTGAGAGCTTATTAGTTGGTTTAAAGGTTTTAAATAGCTTATTTCCTAAAAATAAGTTTTTCGATTTGCTTATTTTCTTTTAAATCAGGTTAGAATTGCTTATTGTCTTGGTTTTGGCTTATTGTGTTAGGATCTCAAAAGGCTAAGTAGATCTTAATATGTTTCGGTTAATAAAAGCTCTTGTTGTTTTGACTCATTAGTTGTCTAAAGTTAGATTCTATTTAATATTTGTTTTGGCTTATTTGTTAAGCCTAAGTCACTTTTTAGATTCAAAAGGGTATTACTTAAGCTTTCTTTTTTTTAAAGTCGACCACGAAAGTTTACAAAGTTTTTAGAAAGTTTAAATTTCATGTCAAGATACTGTTTTACATAGTTTTTAAGAGTTGATATTGGGCCTGGGCCCATTCGAGTATTACAAACAAACCGAATCTTGTAATTTTCAAAAACAGTTTGAGGTCCTTAATACATATTTTGTTTAACAGTTTGTTTGATTTGTTTTATGATGACGAATTCGGTTCAACTCTTGAGGCGTGGAGCTTAAGGGTCTAGTAAACTAGCCTAATATTTTAAGTTAAAATCTTTAAGCTCTTAAACTTATTTATTTTGATAGATTAATAGATCGGGTGGTTTTATATCCATTTGCGGTTCTTTGACTCAGTTTTATTTCCTTTCTCTTTTCAATTCATTAGTGTAGATTAATTTAGTTTAATATGTATTTATTTGCTTATTTGGTGATTATGCATAGTGAGTAGTTTTATTATATACTTGTTAAGTGTTAAATTGTTTAGTGAATTAAGTGTGATTATAAAAGTGAAAAATATTGATTAGTGATTTTTATATTACTTAGATTATTGTTTTGGTTATTTGAGCGGGCAAAAGCCGTAAAAATAATTAGGCATTATTTTAGTAATCGATATCTTAATATAAGTTGTTTTTAATATAAGCCAACGTTATGAGAAGATAATTTGTTAGAAAGATATTGGTTCATCAATAAGGACTTAATAATTAAATCACACTTATCTAAACGAATCACTTAGCAAGCATATCCTTTTTATATATATATATCTTCGTTCGATTGCTTTGGTTATTTGTTAATTAGCATAATTTAGTTTATTATTATTTTATATTTAGTTTTAAATCAAAAGCCAAAATTAAAAGATAATCAAGCATTTTACTTTAAAATATTAACGTGGTTTTCAAATTCATCTCTCGTTGGGACACGACACCGGGAGGATTTAATTATTACTTTTCCTAAAGTGATTTTTATATCTAACGGGATACTTAATATTATATACATACGGCTAGTACGTATTTATACGATTATCAAAAAATAGCGACGCTGCCAGGGAGAGTTGTACGATTTTCACGTGGTGTTTGAAGTTAGTGCCTTGAAGATCCTTTCTTCGGAAAGTTTATTTTCATATTTATAAAAATTATAAAAATCTAAAAATATTTTCTTTTTCATTTTCTTTTTCTTTTATATAAATATTAAATAATCTTCATTATGATATTTATTTAATTTAAATATATATATTATATATTTTATATATATATTCTATTATTATCTTTATAAAAATCTAAAAATATTCTCCTTTATCCTCTAATTTCGTTTAATTCTTATCTTCTTTATCCTCTTATCCGTTTAATTCTAATGTCGTCATACAACCGACGTGGTTGTTTCAAGTGTGGAGGTCCGTTTGGCGGTTTATTTTGTCGACAATGTACTTGTGTGCAGTGTAGAAGAAATTATATGGATGAAGTTTGTTCTATATGCTGTGCTGGAAATTCATTCGTCAATGATCCAAATCCGAATTCTTTCAATGATTCTCCAAACTTTTTCAACCACCCTCTACAACCCCAGATGTATTCTTGTGAGTTATGTGGAAACGATGCTCATTATGGTTATGATTGTCCACCATAAGTCTCGCTTGTCTATTAGCCGGAACCGTGTTACAATCAAAACTTTGACAATAATTTTCCACAAACTTCACCAAGTTTTTCACAACAATATCTTTGTTGTACTCGCTGTGGGGTTCCTCATGAGACTTTTCAATGTCAATAATTGATATTCTATGAGCCGGAACCTTGCTACAATCAAAACCTTGATGATACTTTTCCACAAAATTTACCTAATTTTCAATAACAAATTCTTTGTTGTGAAAATTGCGGGGGTCCTCATGAGAGTTATCAGTGTCAACCGATGAATCAAAATTATTATGATCCTAATCTTTGCAATAATTATAATTCTTTCGGTTTTGACCAATATCAACCCCCGCAATATTCTGTCACTCATCAACCTTCTCAAGAAAAAAGTATGGCGGAATTGCTTCTTGAAGAGAAACTTCCTCAAGCTTTGCAAACTCTTTGTGAAAAGTTAAATAAATACGTTCAAGAAAAGCAGGAAGGAAAGAATATTGCAGAAAAGCAGGCAGCTAAAGTTAGTTCTCAATATTGGAAGCCTCCTATTTACTATGATGATGATGATGACGAGGAGTATTCTATTCAAGTGAGTGAATTTTATAAGAATTCCCCTATTACAATCACACCCGTCTTACCGACTGTGGAGGCCGAGGACTCTCTAAGTATGTGGGACGAGCATCTTAGCACTATTCCTGAAAAGGAATCGGACAAAGTAATAAAGTCTAGTGTTGAGAACCTTGTCCCAATCCCAAGTGAGTCCAAGGATTTAACCGATTACGAAAGTGAGTGTGATATGCCCATTTGTGATGATTCTTCTTCTAAGAATGGGTTTAGATGATATCGTTTCTATTCCATTGGGAAAAGAAATTGATCACTTAGATGCCATACCCGATTCAGTACAATGTTTGCTTAATCGTGCTAATACGATAATTTTTCTTATCGAGGAGTTCGCCGGTGAACTCGCTTCTATCGATCCAATTCCACCGGGAACTTTTAAAGCCGATTTAGATCCGGAAGAAGATATTCGTCTAATTGAAAAATTGTTGAATGATGATTCATCTACTCACTCTCCGGAAGAACTTAATTCTGAGATTCATGATGCTATTATCGAATATTTCTCCCCATCTCCTATCCTCATCAAGGATAGTGACTCTCTTATGGAGGAGATCGATATATTTCTTGCTCCGGATGACTCGATACTACCGGGTATTGAGAATGATGACTATGACTTAGAGGGGGATGTTCTTTTTCTTGAAGAATTACTTAACGATGATTCTCTTTCCCTTCCTGAGTATGAATCATTTCACGTTGATTTTTATAATGTTCCATCATCTCCTCGTCCACCTGAAAAAAACCTCCAGATGATGATGTTTACTTTGATATTGAGCCCAATACGGGAGTTTTGACTACAAAAGTGGTGGATGATATTTTTGATAATTCAACAAGAGAACTTTATGTTTATGTGTCTAATGTTTTACCCACCCTTCCCACCCTTTATCCAGTGTTTGAAACTTTGCTTCCATTTTCATCCGAAAACGAGGACAAAGTTTTCAAGCCTGCAATTCTCATTTCAAAAGAGGAGAAATTTTCTTATCTTCTATCTCGTCGGGGCTTTAAAGTTTTTCAGCTTATTAATGATTCTGAAAGCCTAATGATGATTTATAGAGGGGACATTCCTATCTTGGATGTTCCTTATCTCCATTTTTATCCTCCTTGACCAAATCAAGTATGGGGGATCGAGTCAGGCTCAAGACTCGGTTAACAAAAACAAGCGCTTCTCGGGAGGCAACCCGTGTCTTTTCTTCTTTCTATTTTCTTAATAAATAAGTGTGTGATTTTATAGCCCAAGTGTAAAGGCGTGCTTCTTTCTTTGGTGTGTGGTACCATTTTTGCAGGATTCCTTAAGATCGTGAAGACTCGTGCTTGTTTTCAATCCTCCAATCATCCGGTCTTTGATCTTCTGCTTATTGGAATCTTCGATCCTGATCATTTATATATGTATTGTTACCCCTTTTACTCTTGGAATTTTTTGCATTTGCCTTTTTCGTTCCTAAGTGTAGGGATAAAACCCGATGCTTTTAAACATTGAGGCCAATGTTCCATTCTAAGTGTGGGGCGGGGGGATTTCTGCTGAAATGTGATCATACCTGTGCCTATATGTGTTCCCACGCAACCCCGTTTTGACCACAATTTAAAAAATTTATTGTTTTGTATTGATATATATATATATATATATATATATAATGATGATGAAATAAAAAAATGATGAAAATATAAAAATATAGAAATAAGTAGGCCCATAAAACTAGGTAGCTTTTGACTTGACCGAGTTTTTAACTCTAGCTTTTCCCTTAGCTTTCGAGACTAAGCATTTGCTAAACTTTAAAATTTTGCAAAGAATGAAAAATGATAGAGTTGGATATAAGTTAGATGCTAAGCGCGGAGTAGTTGGATCTCTTTAGTGCTCATAAAGGTTAATTGTGGCTTTTTGCTCCCATAAGCTTAATAAACGTTATATTATTGTTAAATAAATAAAGTTGCTTTGGTTTTTGCGATTCTTAGTTTAAATCCCTTCGTAGAGATTCCTTCTGGTGAAATTAAGGTACACATCGAGGTTTTGTCAGTGTTGTGGGGAAATAGACTCCTGGACCATGGTCGGCTCGCATACCGATGTGGCAGTTTTTAAAAGACCACATGACTTGAAATTTGGCTATAATAATAATTATGTAATAAACCGAAGCCGAAATAAAACCACTACATCTTGCCGGCTCACAACCGATGTGGTAGTCGTTTAAAGGGTCGAGGTAATAAAAATAATAATAATAAATATTGTGGGCTGATAAAAGTTTACTGCCTCTTGCCTGCTCACAACCGATGTGGCAGTCTTCAAAAGAAGGCCCATAGTAAGAATAATAATCCGAGACTAATAAAAGTTTGTTGCATCTTGCTGGCTCACAACGGATATTGCATCCTTCTAAAAGGTCGAGGATCACCGAGGTCGAAATAAGACTCTTGGACCATGGTTGGCTCGCATACCGATGTGGCAGTTGTTTAAAGGACCAAGGTTTAATAATGTTGCAATAATAATAATAATAACAATAAAGCCAAATTTCGACTCTAGGTTATCTAAATAAAGCATCCGTCTCTGGACTCGTAGTTGAGTTGTTTCGGATGAAATAAAAAGGATAACCCCTAAATCATGCGAAATTAGAACCTTAATGTGGACCTTATTCTCACCATATCGTCTCTTTAGGAAATGATTTCAAACTAATTATGGTATAAACTGGGTACTTTATATTAATAAGGACATAATTTATTTTTCATTAATAATAATAATAAAAAAAATCCTTAGAGGACTTAGGAATAAGGGAGCAAAAAGTAGCTGCGTTTATACAATTACCATTTATGAGTAGTGTTAGCATCTAATTTTATATTTAATTATGATTTCATTTTAAGCTTGGTTTGGGGATTGTGAAAAGTCGAGGATGACGAACTCCCTTTTCTATAAGCCTTTTAAATAAATTTTATAAAAAAATTTAGCTTAGTTTTTATCTATCATTGAATAAGTGGTTAAAACAAGGACGTTTTCGAGATAAATGATTTTTGAACCTTTTAATGGACCTTTTCTGTTCTTGTTTGATTGTGAGGGGTCATAAGTTAAGGGGGTTAAATTATTTATTTTCGGGCATGTTTTATAAATATTGCGTGTGGGACCAGCAATGGCTTAGTGTCGGGGAATTTGATGTATGCTAAAACACACATCCTTTTTACCCCGTAAAACACTATAAATCGGACTAAAAACACTAAAATATGCTTAATTATATTGCAAATATGTTCGTTTGGTATTTTTATGTCTTGCGGGTAAAACGAATTGAAAACAAAGCAAAAAGGGGAATTATCAGGCTCGATTTGATCAAGTTTAATTATTATTCGAAGCCAAGACAAAGTCATAAAATTCCCCAAGCATGCCATTAGAAAGAGCACGAGATTTCAAGTTCGACGGTGCTTTCACTTCTTATTGGACCGGCCCGACACTATTTATATGGGTCGGACCGACCCATACTTATTAAAGGCTAAGTTTAACAAAATTGTGAGAATGATTACTCAGCCCAAAGAAATCATTTTGATGCTCATCTCAGCCCAACATTCGGCCCAACAGTGCATGTATAAAACTCAGCCCATGATAGATCCCATTTTACCACATTGAGTGTAAATACAATTCGCATATGAAAAACAAAAGAGAAGAGAATGGGAACCCCTCACGTGCATCAATATTAATTCAACAAAGCTCATGTGACCATCCACTATGAATTTGTGAGCAAATGCAAGACCGACACGTGGCACAAACATGCTACATCCTAGGAAGCACTCTCATGATCCAATAAAGGGTATAAATGACAATCATAGGTAATTAATATCCAATGAATGCATTGCGTTGGGATGAAGCAAGAAATTGGTGGGCCAAACATTATTTGTCTAAGTTGGCATAAGGACGAAAAGACATGTTTACCCACATTCTTTTGGGTATATAAAGAACTCGCGGAGGCTTGCAAAAAGGAAAGGGTAGGAGTAGCTTAGTTATAATTTTTAGTTTTCTCTCACAAGATGTTCTAGCTTATTTTCTGCTTATTAGCTTTTTGTAAAAGCTGAGTTCAGCTTATTTAGTCTCTATGTAACAAGATTTTGGTTTAGCTTATTTATAAAAGATGGTTTAAGGTTGGTTTACTTATTAGTGCAACTTATCTCTTCTTATTATTTCTAAAAGTGTTCGGCTTATTTAATAAGCTAATTTTTGTGTAGCTTATTTTCTGTCACAAATAAGCTCTTGTTGGCTTATTGTTTTCTGTTTTACTTCTTTTAGTTTCTTTTCTTTGATCAAAAGCTTATTATCTAAACTTAAATAAGCCTTATATAGCCTTTTTGGTTGAGATCTAGCTTATAGAACAAAAATAATTTTTGGCTTATTAATTTACTTATTCTCTTTTCGTTTTGTTTTATTCTTAGCTCGGTTCGAATAATCAAAAGGTTGTCATGAGTCTTCCACTTGACGAATTCATTATGTTTTGAGCACCTTTATATTCGAGAGCTTATTAGTTGGTTTAAAGGTTTTAAATAGCTTATTTCCTAAAAATAAGTTTTTTGGTTTGCTTATTTTCTTTTAAATCAGGTTAGAATTGCTTATTATCTTGGTTTTGGCTTATTGTGTTGGGATCTGAAAAGGCTAAGTAGATCTTAATATGTTTTGGTTAATAAAAGCTCTCGTTGTTTCGACTCATTAGTTGTCTAAAGTTAGATTTGATTTGATATTTGTTTTGGCGTATTTGTTAAGCCTAAGTCACTTTTTAGATTCAAAAGGGTATTACTTAAGCTTTTTTTTAAGTCGACTACGAAAGTTTACAAAGTTTTTAGAAATCATTTTTAGAAAGTTTAAATTTCATGTCAAGATACTGTTTTTACATAGTTTTTAAGAGTTGATATTGGGCCTGGGCCCATTCGAGTATTACAAACAAACCGAATCTTGTAATTTTCAAAAACAGTTTGAGGTCCTTAATACATATTTTGTTTAACAGTTTGTTTGATTTGTTTTATGATGACGAATTCGGTTCAACTCTTGAGGCGTGGAGCTTAAGGGTCTAGTAAACTAGCTTAATATTTTAAGTTTAAATCTTTAAGCTCCTAAACTTATTTATTTTGATAGATTAATAGATCGGGTGGTTTTATATCCCTTTGCGGTTCTTCGACTCAGTTTTATTTCCCTTCTCTTTTCAATTAATTAGTGTAGATTAATTTAGTTTAATATGTATTTATTTGCTTATTTGATCATTATGCATAGCGAGTAGTTTTATTATATGCTTGTTAAGTGTTAAAATGTTTAGTGAATTAAGTGTGATTATAAAAGTGAAAAATATTGATTAGTGATTTTTATATTACTTAGATGATTGCTTTGGTTATTCCAGCGGGCAAAAACCGTAAGAATAATTAGGCATTATTTTAGTATTCGATATCTTTATAAAAGTTGTTTTCAATATAAGCCAACGTTGTGAGAAGATAATTTGTTAGAAAGATATTGGTTCATCAATAAAGACTTAATTAATTAAATCACACTTAAGGATCTAAACGAATCACTTAGCAAGCATATCCTTTTTATATATATATCTCTTCGTTCGATTTCTTTGGTTATTTGTTAATTAGCATAATTTAGTTTAGTATTATTTTATATTTAGTTACAAATCATAAGCCAAAATTAAAAGATAATCAATCATTTTACTTTAAAACATTAACGTGGTTTTCAATTTCATCTCTCGTTGGGACACGACACCCGGAGGATTTAATTATTACTTTTCCTAAAGTGATTTTTTATATCTAACGGGATACTTAATATTATATACATACGGCTAGTACGTATTTATACGATTATCAAGATCACTTCTTACACTTGTCTCAATGATGATCACCTTCTTCTTATCCACTAGGGCTTGTATCTGCACTTCTCCATTAACACTTTTCACCTTTGCAGTAGCCTAGAATTGCTCAATACATGCAGTATAGATTGTGGGATTAACCGTTAACGCATATTTGATAGGATGTGCGTTTAAAAAATCTACAATTTGCTCGAATCCATCACTTTTAGTGAGTTTATCTAAGAATGCGACCATGTTGTATGAACTAGCGAACTTTAGGGCAGCCATTGAAGTTGGGTTTTGATGATTAACAATGAAATTGAGTTAGGATTTATGATTAGAGGGTATAACAAAGATTGAAATCGATTAAGTGATTGAATGAAACCCTCAATTGGAGTATTTATGAAATCACCCTCAATAGCATTAACTTGAACTAGCAGTACTAAGTTAAGCCTAACAGCATTAACTGACCAAGTAGTAGCCCAACAGTAGTAAGTTATGCCTGGCAGCATTAACTTAACCAGCAAGAATTAATTAAAACTAAGCAATAAGTAAGTTTTTGCAAACAGTATTAACTAAACATGGATGTAGGTATGTGTTTTTCCTTGCCGCATTAACTTTGAGTCACCAGCATTAACTCCAATTTCGTTCCAAAAAGCATTTCCACTATAAATTTTGATTCTCACAATCTCTCTTTCTGTTTTTATTCTCACTATATCTCTTAATTCTTTTTCTCACCAATTTACTCTATCTGTTTTTGTATCACACAACTCTCTTTCTGTTTTTATTCTCACTATATCTCTCAATTCTTTTTCTTACTAAATCACTCTATCTGTTTTTATGTCACACATATCTCTTTCTATTTTTATGCTCACCAATTTCTCTTATTTCTTTTAGCTCACAAAGTCACTCTTTCTATTTTTAGTTCACACATCTCTCTTTCTGTTTTTATGCTCACCAATGTCTCTTAATACTCACAATATTAATTATAACAAACAGTAGTAAGTATAACTAACAGCATTAACATAGCAGTATTAAGTATAACTAGCAGCACTAATTATACTTAGCAGTAGAAAGTTAGCCCAACAGCACGAACTTGATTTTCATCATTAGCAGCTTTTTCATCCCATTCAAATCATCATTTGTTGTATAATCCGCTGCATATGAACATAATTAACCTCCCCTCAATCAATACTTCAGAGGTTAAACATTTCAATACTTGTAATCATATATTGAAACCTGCTAACATCAAATGCTTTTGTGAGCAAATCTAAAACATTCTGATCTCTGTGAATCTTGATCATCTGAATAAGCTTCTTCTCATTGGTATCTCTGATAAAGTGATGCCTAATCTTAATGTGCTTTGTCTTTGAATGAAAAATAGGGTTCTTCACTATGTAAATAGTACTCTCATTATCAATATGAATCTTAGTCTGCATAAGGTTATATCTATAGTCCATCAATTAATTTTGAATCTAAAGCACCTGTCCACAGCAATTGGAAGTAGCTATATACTCAGCTTCAGTTGTTGAATTAGCAACCACAATCTGCTTCTTGCATTGCCATGTAATCAATCTATACCCTAGGAATTGACAACCTCCTGTTGTGGACTTCCTATCTAAGCTTGATCCTACATAGTCACTGTCAGTATATGCCACCAAATCAAAAGGTGAATCCTTGGGATACCAAAGGCCCAATTTAGGTTGAACTTTTATGTATCTAAAGATCCTTTTCACAGCATGAAGATGTGAACTTTTAGGATTGACTTAGAATCTTGCACAAGCACATACTGCAAACATAATATCAGGCCTTTAAGAAGTTTGATACATCAATGATCCAATCATGGATCTATACAAGTGTTCATCTACATCTTCACCATCTGTATCTTTGAGCAAAGGCTTATGGGTTTCCATGGGTGTGCTTGCTGTTTTGACATCACTAAAGCCAAATTTCTTCAAAATCTCAGTCACATACTTGTCTTGACATATAAAAATCCCATCTTCCTTCTGCTTCACTTGCAGTCCTAGGAAGAATGTAAGTTCACCCATAGAGCTCATTTGAAACTTCTTATGCATCATATTCTCAAACTCAATGCATAATGACTTCTTTGTAGAACCAAAAATGATATCATCCACATAAACTTGAACAAACAGAATATCACTTTTGACCCTTCTGATAAACAAAGTCTTGTCTATCTTTCCTCTTTGAAACCCATTGTCCAACAAATAAGTTGACAAGGTTTCATACCAAGCTCTAAGAGCTTGATGCAATTCATAAAGTGCTTTTTCTACTTTGTATACTCTTTCAGGGAAGTCTAGATCTTCAAATCCTGGTGGTTGACAAACATAGACTTCCTCTTAAATCTTTCCATAAAGAAAAGCACTTTTGACATCCATCTGGTACACTACAAAGTCTTTAAATGAGGCATAGGTTAAAAATAGCCTAATTACTTTAATTCTGGCATCATGAGCAAAAACCTCAACATAGTCTATTCCATCTTCTTGTGTGTAACCTTGTGTAACCAATCTTGCTTTATTTTTAATCATAATGCCTCCTTCATCCTTCTTGTTCCTGAAAACCCATTTAGTCCTAATAACTCTTTTTCCATTAGGTAACTCCACTAAGGTCCAAACTTCTTGTAACTTGAATTGTAGAAGCTTTTCCTGCATAGCTTCTATCCAACTTGGATCCTTCAGTGCTTGAACTACCTTTTTGGGTTCTTCTTGTGATAAAAAGCAAGCAAACAAGCAATTTTGAATGTCTTTATGGTTTCTTCTTTGTTCAAGAGTAGTGCTAAGAAACCCATGTTCCTCCAAATTCCTTGTCATTCTTCTTGTTTGAGGTGCTGTATTCAAGTCTCTAATAATTTATTCAATTGGATGGTCTTTGTTTATTCTTGTGGTAGGAACAGGACTGACTTGGAAGTATGTATCCAAATTGTTCATGTCAGCCCCTGAAATATCATCTTTAGCATCACTAAATCTGCTAATTTCTTCCAATTCAGGCATATTTGGATCATCAGCATATCCATAGACTATATTCTCAGCAACAACATTATCTACTATGCCAGCAACATTAATAGTAGGACTAACAGTTTTAATATTGTTAGTGCTGTTGACATTTACATCATTCTCTTGATTTACTCTTGGCTCTTTTGTACTTGTAACCTCACTATCTTCATTCCCTGGATCTTCAGCATCCTTTTTTTCCTACTCCCCTGATGGTTTGAATCCAGCATCAGGAGAATCCTTTGAACTAGAAGAGAATGGTGGATCTTGAGTCCATAATGGTAGCAGTATGTAATCTTTGCCAGGTATTGTCTCTATTTTAGTTTTACCTGCATCATCACATGCTTTTGTACCTGCATTACCATTAGACTGATTTCTTACAACAACTGGCTTATAATTCATTGAATTTGTTAGAGCATCTATATCAAAAAGCCAATTAGGTCCACTTCCTGTAATATTAGGTGTATCCTCACTAAACTTAACATGCAGGTTCTCTTCTACTATCCTAGTTCTACTGTTGAATACTCTGAATGCTTTGCTATTGGTAGAGTATCCTACAAAGAACCCTTCATCAGCCTTTCCATCAAATTTACCTAGGTGATCTATGGTATTAAGGATTGTAACAGGACACCCAAATGGTCTCATGAAGCTTAAGGCAGGTTTTCTACCTAGAAAAAGTTCATAAGGGGTCTTGTTGTAAGGCTTGATAACTAACACCCTATTTTGGACATAACAAGCAGTATTAACTACTTCATCCCTGAAAGTTGTTGGCAATTTTAAATCAGCTAGCATAGTCCTAGCAGCCTCTATTAGTGTCCTATTTTTCCTTTCTGCTACTCCATTTTGTTGTGGAGTCCTAGCAACACTAAATTCCCTCTTAATACCCTTCATTTCACAGAACTGATTCATGACCATATTCTTGAATTCAGTCTCATTGTCACATCTAATCACTTTCACCCTAAGGTCTATTAGATTTTCTATGCCTGTTATGAATGTTTTAAGGATTTCACTAGTTTCATCCTTAGTGGCTAAAAAGAAAACCCAACTAAACCTACTAAAATCATCTGTGACAACTAGGCAGTACATCTTTTTCATTAAACTCTTTACAAATGTTGGGCCAAACAAATCCATGTGTAACATTTGTAATGGTTGGCTGATTGAACTGACTGTTTTGGTCTTACAAGAAGCTCTGTGTTGCTTTCCCTTCTAACAAGCAACATAAGTTTGATTAATTTCAAAGATTTTTGAAGGTAAACCTCTTACAAAGTTTCCCTTTACCAGTTTATTCATTGTTTTGAAATTTACATGTCTAAGCCTCCTATGCCAAAGATTAGATTCATCTGGTGTGGCTTTTGCAAAGAGACAAGTGAGACCTCCTTGAGGAACAACATTCTTTAAATCAACATTGTACATGTTATCCTTTCTAGGAACTTTAAACAAAACATGACTTTCATCAGTTAACTTAAAGTCTGGAGACAGAACAACACATTTAGTATCAGTACAAAGAACACTATTCTTCTTTTCACACATTTGTGAGACACTGAAAAGGTTAAACTTTAGTTCCTTTACAAAATACACATGTTCAAAATCTAATTTACCAGTTCTTATTTTACCTTTCCTAGTAATTTTCCCTACTTTGGAATTACCTCCAAAGGCAACAAATCCTCCATCAATTTCTTCATAATTTGTAAGATAGGATCTGTTTTCTGTCATGTGCCTAGAGCATCTACTGTCAATCACTCATTTATCCTTCAAAACTTGATGTGGATTGCCCTACACATAATGGTAGGAGAATTAGTTTCTTTTGGGGACCCAAGTCATTACTGACCTGGATCTGCCTTGTGCATTAATATAGTCAAATCTTTTAAAGGACATTGATGCACCATTGTTTCTCGAGACATGGCCTAAAACTTTGTGCTTTGGTCTCCAAACCCAACATGCTGAGGCCTTAACAACATTTCCCTTGTTTCCCTTAACAGCACTAATAACTGCTTTTGGCCTAGCAGTATTAACTACTGCATTTGGCCTAGCAACATTAACATTTTTATCATTAACAGTACTAACCTTCTTATTAAAATTACTGTTATTAGCTGCTATTATTTTGTTAAAAGGCCTTCTAGCAGTTGAATATGCATTATTAATAACATTTTTCATGGGTCCTACATTATTCACTGTTGTTCTTCGTTGAACAATATTAACTAGTCTAGCAGCATTAAGTGAAATTAGGCCAGACCTAGTTAAGACTATTCTTGGAACCATGTTCCTTTTTGGACTGGGTTAGTTAATTTAGAGAAATTCTATTTGTTCACCCTTTGAACATTGGTCCAAACTGGTTTTTCAAACATTTGTTACAATCATTCTTCAAATGATCAAAACTACCATACACATGACAAGCCTTTTTGAACATCTCAAAATCATTCCCTAATTTTTAAGACATCTTTTGGTTCCAATTTCTCTTGTTTCCTCTAGGACTTCTAGATGGATTGAAAGATGGACTGTATGTGTCTTGCCTAATTTGCTTAACAGGTTTCCTATCAATTTTAGGTTTAACAAACTCAATTTGAGTAAAATTAGGCTTAGCTGTTTAAAACTTAGGCTCATCATCTTCCTCACTTTTAGACACCTAATCCTCAATAATTGAGGCTCTATTTTCTTTCCTAGCAGTCTTAGGTTAATTAGTCTCAATAGTAGGCTTTTCAACTATAGGCTTACTAACAGACTCATTCACATCAACAAAATCATCTAAACTAGGATAGACTAAATCAGATTTTGGTGGCATAAAATTCTCAGTATAAGGAGGTGGGACAACATTATACCCTAATCCTGTTTTACACTTATCCATTATCTGATTGTCTAGAAGTTTACTTAGGTTTTTTGATGAATTTTCAAATTATTGTACTGTAAGTTGAACCTCATCTTTTTCTTTTGTAGCAAAATCTAACTTCCTTTTAAGCTCTGTAATATCTAAATATCTTAAATAGATTTCACTTTTTAATAGTTTTATATCTTCCACATACACAGACTCATTTTTCTTAAAGACTAACAGTCCAGCTTCTACAGATTCTAAACCAGTTTTATAAGAGACAACACTTATCCTAGCTGTTCTTAAGTCTTTAACTAATTGTTCATTTTGTTCTTTTAGATCTTTTACACATTCTAAACAAGATGAACAACAATTTGAGTCATTATATACCTAAGAGTTTGTAGAAGAAGTTGAACTTGTTAAAGAATAAGCCATAAGAGAAAAATTAGTTGGACCTTCTTCTGCTTGGTCACTCCAGTCATAGCCAAAGCCATCACACTGAGATACCAAGGAATTTAAAGTAGTTTCCTCAACTGGAACACTCCTTCTAGTAGGCTCCTTGTTTCAGCTGTCTTGATTCCTGGGTGCCCTGCATTCCCTTGCAAAGTGTCCTTGATGTGTTTCAAAAGCTTTAAATTTATAATACTAGAATTACCGGTTAATAGACGGAAACACACGAGAAAGTATACCTTTTCGAGTGTAGTAAAGTCTAGGTAAGTCCAGGTAGTCTCAAGGGAGTTGTGCATTTTCATATTCAAAAAGTAGTTTATTAAGAAAGTCCAAATGATTGTCGCGATCATTAAACTCATATTTGATTTAACAACTAAGTTATACCAATCACTAGAAATGATTTAGATTATACCAAGATGATTAAAACATGTTTGTTTAGTCTTAGAGAGACATGAGTCTAGAAATGATATGTAAAGATATGCTCAATCACAAACAAAGCATACAAGCCACAAATGATGGGTAATCACAATAGCAAGTATCTCTACCAATTATGCAAGGGAATTCTTTTAACCTTTGACCCAAACATAACAAGCACATTAAGATAGGTTTGTGACCAATATTTATACAAGTATGCTTCCCCTAATCTAGTCGTTAGACGTGAGATTAGGCCTTAAACACATAATCATTCGGGTTGTCTAGCAATTTACTATCTAATTCTCATAAGTCTAGTATTGATTCACGGCTCAAAATCAACTACACAATCGAGCCTTTCGACCTATATCGACTGAGATGATCAACCAAAGGATAGACAATAATCCGAATAATAACATATCAAGCATAAAGCATAAACATTGAATGCATATCAAAACAATCAAAATGATATCATAATCCTCATAAAGCTTAAACAAACATTACGAGACTACTCCATATTCAAACAAGTAACAACACACATAACATTCATCATGAATTTAGCAAAGATCATATTTAAAATTGTTTCAGTACACGTACCAAATCGATAAATTAGGCAAAGTTCGTTGGTATTCTACGGCTTTATCCCCTTTATTATATTCAAAGTAAAACCCGAAAACTATGAACAATTCTGTCACAATCGCTTATAGATTCAAAATAACACTTCAATTATACTTCTTTAATGGATCAAAGCCTGGGTTTGAGAAGAACTTATGAGCAAGTTCAACTAAATTTCTAAAAACTAGTTCCAAACTTATTCTACTTTTAGGAGAAGATTGTAGATGGATGTGTGTGAGATATAAGGGATTTGGGGCTGTATTTATAGGCTCAAGAGAGGCTGAATTTCATGCATAGAAGGATCTAGGATGGGTAGATGATAGGTTGCAATGAATGTCGAGCTCATTTAAGAGCATTTATAATCTGGCAGAAAAGTGAACCGCACTTATTTGAAAGTGCGACATACTTGGGGCATTTAAAGCACTTGGCGTTTTTCAAAGTTGTAGATAATTTAATTCTCTTCGCGTGTCTGCCAGAATCGCATTAAACGGAGTTCGTATGACCGAGTTATGACCAAAATAGTGAACAGGTGTCAGGAAGTATTTAGCTTGATATATTTCTTCGTTTAAGCTTCAAATCTTCGTGTATTCTTCCACAACACGTACTTAAAACCAACAATAGCAAATATACTTGATTAAGTACCGAAAGTTCTTATTATTAACCAATTTATATGCATAAAAGCATTGATAACGCGTATAGAAACATGTATAATTTGAGCGTTATCAGTCCTCTCTTATGGCAATTAAAACACTCTACATTAGACTTGTCAAACCTAATTCTTTCTTTGTTGGCCATATCTAGCTTTCTTCTATTATTCTTCAGGAATCTTCTTACCCTTATAGTCAGCATAGCAATGTTCCACCTCAAATCCATCTCTTCTAGATCATTAGGATTGATTTGTTATAGATCTTCATTATCAAGCTATGGAGTACTTGGTTGGCTAGCAAAGAAGGAATAAATCATAGCATCACTCAAATTTTCAACAGTTGTTGAGCTATCAACAACACCCTAAGTGCTAGCAGTATTAACACCCTAAGCAGTATTAACTGCTCTAGTTGCACTGTTAGTGCTGCTAGAGGACATAAAGGCTACATTGTGTGAGTTTGTGGTTGAGGTAGATGTCCCCTAAACCTTTGATTCATAATCCTTTAGGTTGTTGAAGAGGTCATCCAAACTCAATGACTCAATCTCTGGTTTGTTCCTCCACACAATAGTATGCATAGTCCATTCTTTTGACAAACTTCTCAAGAACTTCTGATTGATGTCTTCTTGAGAGATAACTTCACCATGCATCTCAAGTTGACTAATTAGCTTTTGAAGCCTTTCATAGGTTTGCTCAATCACTTCTGTGCTAGATGCAGCAAAGTTTTCATATTGTTGCTTCAGAAGATTTTTCTGAGTTTTCTTTGTAGCAGAATTACCTCCAAATCTGTTCTCAATTACCTGCATCAGTGTCTTAGCATCCTTGTAGGAGTTGAACTTTAATTGATGCTCATTAGGTAAGGCCATCAACAAAGTGCTTATTGCCTTTAATTTTGCCTTTCTTTGTACTTTCTTCAACACTTGTAGGAGGGATAACAGTCTCTTTACCATCAACAGTTTTTGTTACTATGGGTGCATTACCAATTTCTACAATCTCCCATAGAGTGTAATCAACGCACTGTAGGTATTGTTCCATCCTCATCTTCCAGAGATCATACTCACCAGGTTGGAGTATGGGTAGCTTGATGGTTTGAGTAGATTGAGTATCCATTGCTTCTTGAAGAAGTAGATCTTACGTGTAGTAAAGTTTCTTCTTATTCAAAGTTTCTCAAAAGCTCTGATACGACTTGTTGATCCCAATAGAATAGATCTTTAATCCCTTAGCTTGTATAAGGTATAGTTATGCAAGTTAAATCTAACACAACTATAGTAGAAACTTTGATTGTGAATATCAAAGACTATGCGGAATATAGTCAATGATACTAAGAAGAATTACAATGAAACAGTATTGAACAAGATCAATAACAAAACAGTTTACCAAACTTTCAGCATCAATATAATACAAACACTCTTAATAGTGTTAGGGTTTACAAAACCTTGAAGCTACGAATATATTAACAGAACAATGAAGGATATCTGGATGTATATACATTATGCCCTAGGACCTTCTTTTATACACCAAGAAGTCCTACAAGGCTTACAATACTTTCCTAAGTTATCATGATCTTCTAAACAAATAACTTATACGAATCTTTTACAAAAATATCTCATACTTATCCCGTAAGTAATCTTGATAGACAATCGTCATCTTTATCCTTTCTCTTATCTTTATCCTTCTAACAGTAGAAACTCTTCTAGCAGTTGTAACCAGCAGCATTAACTTTTATACCAGCAGCACTAACTGTGTACAAGCAGTAGTAACTACTTAGAATATTTTCTTCATTCTTCATTAACAGTACTAAGTTACACTAGCAGTACTAACTTTATGCTGACAGTTGTAACTTTACTCAAGCAGTACTAACATATACTGGCAGTACTAAGTTACATTAACAGTATTAACTTTTATACTAGCTGTATTAACTACTTAGTAGTATTTCTTCTAAGTCTCTGAGCAGTCTTAACTTCCATTAGTAGTAGTAATATATACTAGCAGTAGTAACTAGCTGTACTAACTACTTAGTATATTCTTCACTAATATCACTAACAACACTAAGTTATGCTTAGCAACAGTAACTCTAACCTTAGTAGTGTAACTTCCAAACACCTTCAAAAAGTCTTTTAATCCCAACAATGATGACTGAGAACTATTGTCCGAGGAGTGAGATAAAGAAGTTGGAAACCGAGTTGTGGAACTTGGTTATGAAGTGAACTAACGTTGCGAGCTATACTCATCGCTTTCAAGAGTTGATTCTGCTTTGTTTAAGAATGGATCCTGATGAGTCGGACAAGGTGGAGAAGTATACTGGTGGACTTCGTGACAGTATTCAAGGGAGTGTGATGGCATCTAAGACAAAAACACTTCAAGAAGCAATCGATTTGAGAAGAAGTTTGATGGATCAGAAGCTTCTTACTAATGCTACTAGACAAGCTGAAAACAAAAGGAAGATAGACAACAACTCAAGGAACAATCAATCCCAACAACCGCCTTACAAGAGGCAGAATGTAGTTAGGGATTATACTGTTGAGCCTGGTGATAAGAAGGTGTATGCTGGAACCTTACCATTGTGCAACAAGTGCATTTTTCACCACAATGGATCGTGCGCTACAATGTGCATAAACTATAAAAGAGTTGGTCATTTGGCCCGAGATTGTAGAAGTCCTGCTGCTGTTAACACTTAGAGAGCCCCTCAAACTGTTCAGAAGACGGGTATGTGTTATGAATGTGGGAGTCAAGGGCACTTTAAGAGGCATTTCCCAAAACTAAATAATCGAAATCGTAGAAATTTAGCTGGGTACGGTGAAGCTTGTGGAAATGCTTATGTTTTGGGAGGAGGTGAACCCAACCCTGACTCGAATGTTGTTATGGGTACGTTCCTCCTCAATAACCGTTATGCTTTTATCTTATTTAATATCGGTGCCGATAGAAGTTTTGTGTCAACTACATTTAGCTTCCTAATTGATATTGCCCCATCTACATTAGACAATAGTTATGGCATTGAATTAGCGGACGGCAGAATAACAGGAGTTAATACTATAATTTGGGGTTGTACGTTAAACTTGTTAAATCACCCATTTAGTATCAACCTTATGCTTGTAGAACTTGGTAGTTTTGACGTCATAATTGGTATGGATTGGTTATCGTTCTATCACGCAGTGATCGTGTGTGATGAGAAGATTGTTCATGTTCCCTTTGGAAATGAGACCCTGATTATTCGTGGTGACGGAAGCAACCCTGGAAATGAGTCTCGAATAAATATCATTTCCTGCAACAAGACTCAAAAGTATCTACTGAAAGGATGTCATGTCTTTTTGGCACAAATTACCGAGAAGAAGACTGAAGACAAGTCGGAGGAGAAGCGACCTGAAGATGTACTAGTTGTGTGAGATTTTCTAAAAGTTTTTTCTGAAGATTTGTCGGGTGTTCCACCGACCCGACAAGTAGAGTTTCAAATCGACTTGGTACCTGGTGCTGCACTTATAGCACGGGGGCCTTATCGATTCTCCCTATCCAAAATGAAATAATTGTCAAATAAATTGCAAGAGCTTTTTGACAAAGTCTTTATAAGACCAAGTTCCTCACCCTGGGGAGCTCCGATTTTGTTTGTCAAGAAGAAGGATGGATCATTCCAAATGTGTATCGACTATAGAGGATTGAACAATCTAACGGTGAAGAACCGTTATCCGCTTCCAAGAATCGATGACTTATTTGACCAACTGCAAAGGTATAGCGTCTATTCAAAGATTGACCTAAGATCGGGTTATCACGAACTTAGGGTTCGGGAAGCAGACATCCTAAAGACCGCATTTAGAACTCGTTATAGTCATTACGAGTTTCAAGTTATGCCATTTGATTTGACCAACACACTGACGGTATTTATAAATCTCATGAATCGGGTGTGCAAACCATATTTGGACAAGTTTGTGATAGTCTTTATTGATGATATTTTGATCTACTCGAAGTGCAAGCAAGAGCAAAGAGAACAAGTTAAGTTAATCTTAGAGTTGCTTAAGAATGAGAAGTTGTATGCCAAATTCTCTAAATGTGAATTTTAGATCCTTAAAGTATAATTTCTTGGCCACGTGATTAATAGTCAAGGCATTCATGTGGATCCTGCCAAGATTGAATCCATTAAAGATTGGGCATCTCCTAAGACTCCAACGAAGATTCGTCAATTTTTAGGTCTTGTCGGCTATTATCAAAGATTTATTGATGGTTTTTCAAAGATTGCCAAGTCAATGACCAAGCTAACTCAGAAGGGTGTGAAGTATGAATGGGGAGATAAGGAGGAAGAAGTATTTCAATTGTTGAAGCAAAAATTGTGTAGTGCGCCCATTTTGTCTTTGCCCGAAGGAACTGAGAACTTTGTTGTTTATTGTGAAGCTACGCATAAAGGTTTGGGTGTTGTGTTAATGCAAAGGGAGAAGGTTATTGCTTATGCTTCTCGACAATTAAATATTCACAAAAAGAACTATACAACTCATGACTTGGAGTTAGGAGTTGTAGTGTTCTCTCTAAAGATTTGAAGACACTACTTGTAAGGCACCAAGTGTACCGTGTTCACCGGTCATAAAAGCTTGCAACACATCCTTGATCAGAAGGAGTTAAACATGAGACAACGACGTTGGTTGGAGTTGCTTAGTGATTACGGTTACGAAATTCGTTATCACCCGAGAAAGGAGAATGTAGTGGCAGACGATTTGAGCCGAAAAGAACGGATCAAGCCATTACGTGTTCGAGCCTTAGTTATGACTATTGGTTTTAATCTTTCTGTGCAAATTTTAAACCCTCAAGCTGAGGCGAGGAACGCTAAAAATTTCAAAACCAAAGACTTAGAGGGTATGATCAAGAAACTTGAACCTCGTGCAGACAAAACATTATTTTTGGAAAACAGAAGTTGGTTACCATGTTTTGGTGACTTAATAACTTTGATTATGCACGATTCGCATAAGGCAAAGTATTCAATCCATCTAGGTTCTGACAAGATGTACCAGAATTTGAAGAAATTATATTGGTGGCCCAACATGAAAGCAGGTATTGCCACCTACGTCAGCAAGTGTTTGACATGATCGAGGGTCAAAGCTGAACACTAAAAACCATCTGGTTTGTTGGTACAACCTGTGATACCTCAGTGGAAATGGGAGAAAATCACTATGGATTTTATCACGAAGCTACCTAAGACGTCAAGTGGTTATGATACCATTTGGGTGATTGTAGATCGTCTTACTAAGTTTGCTTATTTCTTGCCAATGAAGAAAAATGATTCGATGGAGAGACTAATGAGACTTTACTTGAAAGAAGTGGTCTCAAGGCATGGAGTACCGGTCTCTATCATTTCTGACCGTGATGGCAGATTTACATCACATTTCTGACAGTCGCTCCAGAAGGCTTTGGGTACGTTTTTAGATATGAGTACTGCTTACCATCCGCAGACTGATTGGCAAAGCGAGAGAACCATTCAAACTCTTGAAGATATGTTACGCGCCTGCATAATTGATTTTGGAAAAGGTTGGGATAAGCATTTACCGCTAGTAGAGTTCTCACACAACAATAGTTATTATACTAGCATTAAGGCTGCACAATTCAAAGCACTCTATGGTCGCAAGTTTCGATCACCTGTTTGTTGGGCCAAGGTTGGAAACGCACAACTTACTAGCCCAGAAATCATTTACGAAACTACCGAGAAAATCGTACAAATTAAAAGCATAATTCAAGCCGCACGTGATCGTCAGAAGAGTTACGCCGATGTGAGGTGTAAGCCTCTAGAATTTCAAGTCGGTGACAAAGTCATGTTGAAGGTTTCACCTTGGAAAGGGGTTATGCGTTTTGGCAAACGGGGGAAGTTGAACCTGAGGTATATTGGACCTTTCAAGGTGTTCGCAAAAGTAGGAACTGTTGCTTATAGACTCGAACTTCCTCAAGAATGGAGCAGGATTTATAGCACGTTTCACGTGTCAAATTTAAAGAAGTGCTTGTCCGATGAATCGATCGTGATTCCGTTGGATGAGATCCACATTGACGACAAGTTACATTTCATAGAAGAACCCTTGCAAATTATGGACCGAGAGGTCAAACGGTTGAAGCAAAGCTGCATTACCATCATCAAGGTTCCATGGAACTCTAGAAGAGGTCCCGAGTTCACGTGGGAACGTGAAGATCAAATCCGAAAGAAGTATCCGCACCTCTTCACCAATCCCGCACATTCGTCAAATACCACGACTTGAGCTTTACCGACAAAGCTCTTCTAACAGGAGAAGACTGTGACAATCTGTCATTTCAGGTCATTTTATGACTATAAACTCAAATTTATTTATTTTGAGCTTTTACGCACTTACTTTTATTTTCAACCGTTAAGTTAAATCGCGTAAACTAAAAATCAACAATCAACGTAAACCGACATCAAACAAATAAAAGTTTACGACAAACAAGTGTTGTATTATTTTTTTACAAAAATAATTTATAACTTTTCATATTTTATTTTTATATGTAATGTAAAACGTTTATGTTTCGCACTTTGGAACCTTTTTGCATGCATGTAAACAATTCTACCTTTCTACATTCAACCAAATACCCATAATTATACCAAATACCTAAAAATTATAAAACTCTTACATATATCAACACCTAGGTCCGGTTTCTATACAACACAACACAAAAATGATATTAAGATTTTATTTCTAGAAAACCATGTGCTAAATACTAACCTTCCTTACACACTCTATCAACTCTACTTACATACAAGGACCAAACCACTCCCTCATCATGCCATTCAACACCAACCGGACACCCCCCTAATGTCTTGGATTTGTGTAAGAAATTCTCTTCTTGATATTTTGTATATATAAGGAGCCAGCAATAAGACTTCATTACTCTACTTTACACTAGCAAAAACTCACACAAAACTCTCTTGTTTTCTCTCCTTGGTGCCGGCCTAAAAACAACAACAACACACATTTGGTGTTTTGATTTTTCAAGCAAGATTTACAAGTACTTACAAGGGTTTAGGTTAGATAACAAACATAAAGGTTTGCATAAGATTAGTATTGTGTTCATCTCATCATCTTTATACACTCAAGGTCCTTTTATATTTCTCATACTTTCATTTTTAATACATACATATATACAACTCAATTATCAAGTGAAATCACCACTTAGTTATATTTTTAACAAGTTTACAAAGAAATCAAGATTTATACATAATCAATGAAATACATATACATAGTGAAAAGGGTTTACAAATATGTTAGATTATGAGAAAATACTTAATTTGATATATTACATGTGTTGGATAATTTACTTAACTAATTGTTGAATTATTTGTTAATAAATTAGTTTATATAGTTTTATAAATTAAATATTGTTCTTGGCATTTTATTTATGAAATAGAAGTGAAATGATTGGATCTAAAATTAGTGGACATTAATTATACAAAGGATGTTGTAGTGATAACATTAGTGGACTTGTAGTAATTAAATCATAGTAAAAATTACAAAAACAAAACATATACATACATATATGCAAACAGTTGACCCTACTGGTCTTGGCACAAACTTTGAGAGGATTTTTAACCCTAATAATATGATAGTTCATCTCAATACGATTTCGTGCATACAAAGAACTCGAAAAACGGATGTAAAACGAAGATAATATGAATTTTGCAAGTTTCCGACAAGTATTAATAATTTGACAGCTTTTATAGAAATTAAACATTCTAATCTGTTTATAAAACGTATTTTTGTGGGGTTTCGGGTCCGAACCGGCTTAAGTATAAAACTTAATTGTTGCTCAGAATGATGTCGTACTAAATGTGAGAGAGTTTTGAAGCCTTAAAGTGTATAAAAATTGAGATAACCTTCATAGAAACTAGACAACTTTTTATATAAAAATTTTGCACTATTTTTCTTGACGTGAATAGTAAAATTATATTTTCGGTACGTCTGTACTGTAAAAACCTTAGGAAATATTTTAGCATCACTTATATAATATTTATACGCGGTTTAAAACCTTAAAAATATTATTTTATGAAATAACTAAAGTATATATAAATTGTCGTTGCAAAAATAATAAAAGTGGTAAACTTAACGTAAACACTATTTTGATTTATAAAGTTAAACACAAACTATTAGGTGGTGATATAACTATATAAAAATACATTGTTTTATTTATGTTAAATACATTATTCTTACACAACCTATAATTAATTAGGTTGCATTCCGGATCATTTGTGACGATTACCTTGTTAATTTTTGCGATAATCAATACTTTCACTTGAGGTGAGTTCATAGCCCCACTTTACTTGTTTAACAACACTTTACAAATATCAGGCTGAGATACTTACATTTGGACGCAAGTACTCTTTTAAACATGTTACGAGTTTCTTAAGTAGCGATAACCCATTAGGCCTAATATCATGAACTATTAATTGCTTGGAGTAAGCGCGTATGTTATGAATAGATCTATTTGGGATTGACATCCTCGTTCGGGTAAGTCATACTTACTAGCTTCGGATGACCGAACTAACGAACGTATACCATATTGGAAACATTGGATGTTGCGGGTTGAACATCTGCACGGGCGCATTAGTGCATAAATATGCACACATACATAGTTGTAGCTTCAGTGTCATGAGCTTAGGGAAATTGTAAAACATTTTATGATTCTGTATGTGTTACATTATTTCACACCTTGAACTCTTACGGTCTTACATTTATACTTACATAAACCTGTGAGTTCACAAACTTTATGTTGACGTTTTAAAGCATGTTTTTAGGTCAGTAACTGCAGTCTACTTGGTTAACATTTTGGGAGCATCATATTTGAGTCATATTTTGGCTGTCTCACGTCACAAAATATTTACTGCATTACTTTTGAACAATTTGTTATGTATAATAATCTACGCTTTCATATTGGCGAACTCTTTAAAGCATGGTGCTTTTGTACAAACTCTGAAATTAAATCAACGTCATCTGTCAAACGACTCATATGTAGGTCGTTCTTTATATATCTTGTGCTATTGTATTATGAAGTAATGCCCACGATTACCATTTGATGACATCAAATAACGTCTATTTTATAGCATCATTTATGTGGAAACTAGAAGGGGGAGTTGAATAGTTTACAGGTTCATTTTTGTTTTTAAAATTTTGCTTTCAAAAATGTTTAGATCCGAGTTATATGTTTAACCAATTCACAATATGAACAAACAATAACTATCTAAACTAAAACTAGATAACAACAATAATAATGTAAAGAGATAAGGAAAGAAACAACCAAACCAAGACACTAAGATTTTATAGTGGTTCAGCTACGAAGCACCTCTTCGTCCTACTCTACTCCTCGAGTATCCGACTCAAGATTTCACTATTTCAACAAGCTCCCTTTAGGCGGAAAAACCCGTTTACACATCGCTTACGTTATTTTTTGACACGAAGCTAAATATCGACTCCTAATCTTAGCTAGAACCAAACTACCACTTCACAAGATCTACACACTCATAAGATCTACACTATCGGATCTACACAATATCTGAATCACACAAATACACAAGATAAATACAATGGAGGTTTGGTACTTAGAAGAAGAGAGGATAAATCATTAATCAACACTTTGTTTCTTGACGAATACAAGTGTTCTTCTCTTGCACTTGATAGAGAGGAGAGATGAGATGAAGAAGATAAGATTAGATCACTTGAAACAAGATCTAAATATGTTAGTGATCAAGAGTTTTAGTGAGAGAAATAAGTTTTAGAGAGAGAGAAGACTGAAAAATTATGTGCAAAGAGGAATGTTTTTCTGCTAGGACTGGAGCAGTATTTATAGACAGGAAATCCCAACGGTCATCTGTGGGCGGTCACGGCGGTCCCAGATATATATGGGGGCCGCTAGGCCTATAAGGGGGCCACCCATAGAATTCGCTCCTGTTTTTGTCTTTTTGTGGTGAAGGTTGTAACTGTTATAGAACCTTCCATTTTGGGGGGGAAAATTGAAATTCAAATTTTAAGTTTTTAATAAAACTTTTCCTTTAATTAGAAAATATTTTGTAAATGTATTTTTAATAAAATACTTTTGTAGAGTTAAAAGTGAGGATTAAGAGAAAAATATTTTCTTGATCACTAATCGTGCTTAATGATTTTGTTTGTCCATACCTTAAGTGATCACTAATCTTAGAAATGGAATTTTACACTTAATAATTTGTGAACGTTTATTTTTATCGTTAATGTTTTTACATTTTGTTATTATCAAAACAATGGGAGGTCGAAAAATATAAATAACGTTTTTAGATATTATTTGTATTAACAATCTCCCCCTTTTTGATGATGACAAAATATAAACTCATTTTTAATAAAATTAAAGATGTCAAATTATTAAACGAGTTTTGTTCCATTTCTCCCCCTTTTTGTTGAATTAAAAAAGAATGATCGTCGAATTGTTGAGAAGAGAAAGAAATCGACGATATCAAGACTCCCCCTTGATATGAGCTCCCCCTTATTTTGGGGCACTAAGGGATCGATCTTACGAAAATTGTTTGCTACAAAACAAAGTTAGAAGTATAAGTGCAAGAAAAATATCTTGAAACATAGAAATTTTAGATTAAGTCACCCATAAGGAGTTTCATTCCATAAGTAAGAAACTCATACAAAAATAAACACAAATAGTCAACTCATACAACATGCAAATAGAGCTAAGATAAGCAAGAAAACATAAATTCATAAATTACACTACAAGAGATTAAGTCCTAGATGATTCATGATTCATAGAGGATGACTTTTGAGCAAAATATTTTAGGTGACACATTTATAAGAGTTTTTGAAAACATTTCAAGGTGGTGGTGGAAAATGAGAGGTGATTACGGTAGTAAGAAGATACTCAAGATGAGCAAACATGATGTTCATCTCATCTCTTAAGATTAAGAAGAGGTTTCGGTTATGAGAACAACAAATGCAAGTTGACCCATGCTAGTCATGATAGTTGTAGAAAAGAGGATGGCCCATGATAGGTGGTTGAGGTTGTGGTGGAGATGGTGGTGATGGTGGTTCAAGGTTTTCAAAAGGTGATACTAAGAGAGTGATATCTAAAAAAGGATGACTTTGAAGTGGTTGAGGGTTTGAAGGTCTAGGAGGAACATCAGAGTTTTTGTTAAGCAAAGGGTTCAAGGGTTGAGGAGAAGTTGGTTCATTAGAGGAAGGTGGTAAAATTTGAAGTTTTGATCGGAAGGAAGAAGGTGTGTCATCATGACTAGTTGAGGTGTCATTGTTTGATAGGGTTTTAGATGGTGCATTTGGAGGAGTTGGAGATGAAGAAGTTGTTGTAGGAGAAGGTGTGGTGGTGACATCTTCATCACTAGAGATGTTGACAAATAGTTGTCTAGGAGGGATTATGGTTAGTTTCATTTTCTTGGAAGGATTAGAGTAAGAAGCTTTGGTGAAGTTTATGGTAGAGTTTGGTCGAGGAAGATGAAGGTGATAAAAAGAATAAGAAGAAGGCTTATTTAATTTGAAAGCAAGTGATTAAAATAAAAAAGCATAGGAGTTAAGGAAATACTTTCCAAAAGTTGTTTAGCAATATGCAGAAGTTTTAGCTGCGTCTAAGAAAGACTAGTCAACTGCACAGAAAATCAAGAGTCATAGTAAAATTTCTATGACTTTTGATGGCGGTCTCGTAAATATGTGGCGGTCCCAGATATATTAGGGGGCCGCCCAGTATTTAAGGGGGCCGTTTTTTGGAGACAGGAAATTTTTCTAGTTTTTCCTAATTTTCTGTTAAGCTTGTATAGAAACATTTCCCTATTTTTGCAGTCAATTCTATTTCATCATGAATCATCTATTTCATAACAATCAAGGGTATAAGACTAAGCATCCTAAATTCAATCAAGAAAGCATATATATATGCAAATTGACAAGTTCATAAGCATGCATGATATTTTAAGCATAACCAAAATGTATCAAGGTGGTTGCAAGCATGGGTTTAGGATGATAAAATCGAATGATCATCCAAGGCAAGTAATGTTGCCCTTACTTCGTACTAAGTTACTAATAAGTAGCATAAGTTTAAATACCCAATAATAATAGATTAGAAAATAATATAGATAATAATGTCATAAAGTAATTTTCCTCATGGTTCACTTCTTCATGTTCCTCCACAACTTTCTGAGACTTTTTCCGATTGACCTTACTCCACCACAATGCTCATCTCGAATTTGGACCTGACTGTTGATGATTTCGGTTTGACAGGTGTAAAGTGGTTCTAAGTCAGGGTCAATGTTAGGTGGGTTTTGAAAAACTTGAGGAACTTTGTTAGCTAACAAATTGACATAACAAATAGGGGAAGGAGTACTTGCACGTGAGGTCCCTTCATCATTTCCATCATCATCGTCATCATTGAGATGAGATAAGGATGATTGATCGAAGGTGGAGGAGGAAGTAGAATGACGACCTCTTCTCGTGCCACGATCCTTTCTAGTCTTTCGCTCTAGTTGAGCGGCAAGAGGATTCATGACACGATCATACAAGACATAAGACTCGTACAACTCGGGTTATTCATTCATGATGAATTTAAACAAACGGGTTAATAGCATACCATAGGGTAGAATTAACCTAGCTTGCTTAGTGACCCACGCCATTCGTTTTGCTATGTAATAGGCAAGATTGAATTTCTCAGAGTGTATAAAACAATAAAGCATAAAAAAGACATGCGGGAACATGATCCCGATTACCCCCCCCCCCAGACAGAAGATGTTTTCCCAAATAATTTCTTCTAAAGGTTTCAAAGTTGACACGATTTCACGAGTGAGAATTTAATATTCAAGAACATCAATTTCTTCCTCATGATGGATGCAACGGACTTGACCTTCTCGATCAATTCGAATAGACGAAATGATGTCATCAATAGAAGGAGGGTTGGTGTGATATGTACCATCCGAAGGGATACCATATGCCAACTCATCAAGTCTCCATCTATCGGTAAAGACACACCCTCCTTCACAAGGGAGGTTAAGAATTTGAGCAAAATCTTCAAGAGAGTAGGAAAAGAGTTGATTTTGAATCACAAATTCAACAAACATTTGACCTTCATCAGAATAATTGATTTGATATTGACTATAGAACTCAAGTATGAAACAAGGATAGATTTGTTCGTTGATTTCAAGGAGACATTCGAACTCAACAAAATGAAACAAAGACCGAACATAATTTAGATCCGCGAAATTGTCAAAAACCACCCGACCCTCATGAATATAACATTTTTCAAGGTTTCTTAGTTTTCTTTTATTGGAGTACGGAATTCATGTGAGATTTTAAGGATATAGCGTCTTATATTTTTGTAGTCTTCAGATGATTTTCGAGGCATTGTCACTTAGAATAAGATAACCAAGATCACATTTTAATTGAATTTTACTTGTATTAATATTTTGAGTTCGTGCCTAGTGGGTGCCTATATGCAACAAATGTGGAGCAACGATTAACTTGACCTAAATATAACGTCCTAAGAGTTAATCCAAACGCTCCTTTGTTTGATTTTGCTCATCCAAACAAGTCAAAAAATACATATGAATTATGTATCTCAAAATTTTTTCATGAGATCATTATGCATGTGTTTGAAAACGTTTTTAGATTGTATTGACAATGCATAACAACAATTTTATTATGTTCCTAACGTGAGTGATTTGAAAAGAAAATTAGGGTTTTTGTTCAAAAACAATTTTTTTTTATTAAACTTACCAATGTATGCAAATCTTACGTCTACGGGAAGCATATTAGTTATACATTGTATCCAAGTAGCCTTAATTGTACAAAATTGAAAGCAAAATCAAAAATCCCCAATTTCAATTTTTGGTGTTCATCATGAACCCTAGACTCAAATTGAAAGAAAATAGATGATGAGTTGTAATTGATGATCTTGAAGATGTTATATATTAGGGGGCCGCCTATATGGGAGACGCCCTCAGTCGAGGGTTTTAGACTCAGTTTTTGACAGAAATTTTACGAACGGGAGTGAAGTTTTAATTTGCATTTCGCGAATTAAAAGTGCTTAAAGTACTTCGGATGAAGTATTTAAGTTGTCACGACACGGAATAGACAACGGAGTTCTAGACTAAACTAGAAGAAGGGGATGAGAAGTGGACGTCATAAATTTATAGAATATGTTTTCCATCATGTTCCCTAAAACCATGACGTGATAGTTAACACGATTCACACTTAAGGGTTTAGTAAGTATTCAGCGATTTATCGGACGATGACACTTTTTTTCGATTGAATATGTATTTTTTTCTTTTTGGACATTATTACGAAGAAAGTGGTGATATATTTCGATATGTTTGGTACGAGAATGCTGCATCAGGTTTTTGCTAAGGTCAATCGCGCCTTTGTTGTCGCACATGATGGGAACGTCGTTGAGTCATACGTCGTAGTCGATGAGAGCTTGTTTCATACATAGTGCTTGTTGACATGCCTTTCCGGCGCTTACGTATTCGGTTTTGGTAGTGGATATAGCAAGAGTGGCTTGTTTCTTCGAGATCCAAGATGTCAAACAACATCCTACGAACGTATAAATACAGCTAGTGCTCTTTTGATCCACATAATCTCCCACATGATCAGAGTCGGCATATACTACGGTTTCTATGCTGGTCCTCTTAGGATACCATAATCCTAAGTGCATATTGCCTTTAATGTATCGGAAGATACGCTTAACCGCTTCAAGGTGAGAGGTTTTGGGAGCCTCTTGGAAGCGGGCACAATGGCAGACACTAAACATGATATCATGCCTACTTGCCGTTAGGTATAATAAACTACCTATCATGCCTCGATACTTGGTACTATTCACTGACTTCACAACTCTGGTCTATAATCGTGAGTTTAGTATCGGAGGACATGGGGGTTTTCATTGGTTTAGAATCTTCTAACCCAAATTTCTTAAGCATTTCTTTAATATACTTATATTGATTAAGAAAGATATCGTCTTTCCATTTGTTTTATTTGTAATCCAAGAAGAAGTTAAGTCGACAGCCATCATGCTCATACACAAAACCTCCGTCAATGCATGATTTTAGGCAAATTCATCACCAACTATGTCTTGGACAGTCAAACCTAATATAATTCCATCGACATATTTTGAACAATTTGAAAGCGATTTGAACGTTTCTTTCTTTAGTAAAAAGAGAGTTTTACAACATTTCCCATTTTAAATATCAATTTATAAGGAACTTTAATCTATCATACCAAGCTTTGGGTGCTTGTTTAAGACTATATAAAGCTTTCTTTAATTTATAAACATGATCCGGTTTCTCAAAATCAATGAATCCTGGAGGTTGTGCCACATATACCTCCTAATTGATAAAATCGTTTAGTAATGCACTTTTTACATCCATTTAGAATAGTTTAAAATCTAAGGCGCAAGCATAAGCTAATAATATCCTAATAGATTCAAGTCTAGCAACCAGGGCATAAGTTTCATCATAGTCGATGCCCTATAGTTGGTTGTAGCCTTGAGCAACTAACCTAGCCTTATTTCGAGAAACAACACCGTTCTCGTCTAACTTATTTCTAAACACCCACTTAGTTCCTATAATTTTCATATTCTTAGGTTGTGGAACTAACTCCTAAACGTTGTTAGCAATGAATTGATTTAATTCTTCTTGCATAGCGACTATCCAACTTTCATCTCCTAAAGCTTCGTTCACATTCTTAGGTTTTATAGTTGATATAAAACAAAAGAAGTTACTTTGGTTTTGGGCTTATGACCTAAGGGTTCTTTGATTAAGGTTTCCTATGACATTTTCCAATGGATGGTTCCTAGATTCCTTAATATTGACTATTTCGTCAATCTCTAATGTTTCATCCTCAACAACATTTTCTAGGTTTTTCTTTTCTGTTTCCCTAATAGCTTCTTCTTTATCTAAGTCATCATCCACCAAGGGTGATGTCTTAAGGGTGGAGGAGTTTCATCGAATGTCACGTTGAGTGATTCTTCGATTTTCTTAGTGTGATTATTAAGGATGATGTAGGCTTTACTATTTTGTGAGTAACCTAAAAAGACACCTTCGTATGACTTTGGGTCAAACTTGGTAAGGTAGTCTTTGGTGTTTAAAATGAAGCACTTGCTTCCAAACACTCTAAAATAGTCAAGAGTAGGTTTCCTACCTCTCAAGAGTTCATAAGGTGTTTTTCCTAGGATGGCTCTAATTAGGATTTGGTTGAGAATGTATGTTGAAGTATCTATGGCGTTACACCAAAACTTTTGTGGCAACGATTGCTCGTTCAACATGGTTCTACTCATTTCCTGAAGTGTCCTATTTTTCCTTTCAACCACGCCATTTGATTGAGGAGTGCGTGGAGCCGAGAAGTTATGAGTAATACCATTGGCATTACAAAACTCTCCAAATTGCACTTCATTATCAAATTCTCTACCGTGGTCGGTTCTTATTGACACTATTGTACATCCTAATTGGTTTTGGATTTTCTTACTAAATATTTCGAACTGATCGAAAGCTTCGGTTTTATCCTTAAGGAATCTACTCCAAGTATACCTAAAGTAGTCATCTACTATGACTAAGGTGTAGCGGTTTCCTCCGTAACTCCGTACGGTGAATGGACCAAAAAGATCCATGTGGAGAAGTTCTAAGCATCTAGTCGTTGAGACTGTGTTCTTAGCTTTATGACTAACGTGGGATTGTTTTCTAATTTTGCAAGCATCACAAAAATGTTGATCAAACTTAAGCTTAGGTAAGTTTCTAACTAGTTCCTTAGATGCTAACGATTGAATGAGACGCATATTAGCGTGACCTAATCTCCTATGCCACAATGTGGAGTTTTCATCAATCGTTGCAAGACATATTTTGTCTTTTGGCTTATTTCCTAATTTCATCACATATAAGCCTTTCTTTCTAGTACCTCTACCTATGACTTTACCGTCCTTAGTGATTTCACTATCATGTTCAGAGAAAGTTACTCTACACTTATTATCACATATTTGTCTTACACTAAGCAAGTTAAATCCTAAGTTATCAACATGTTCTACATTATCTATATTGAGAGAGTCAGTAGAAATCGTACCTTTGCCAATGATGTTACCGCGAAGATTGCTACCCAAAATAACATTACCTCCATTGTATGCCATGTACGTGGAGAAAAGCTTTCGGTTACCCGTCATATGTTTAGAGCATCCGCTATCTTTAATCCAGTCATCGGGTTCCAAGTCGACTCCAAGGCATATCTCATTTGGTGCTTGAGCTACAAGACATGTCTCATCTTGGATCTTTTCATCATCTTCTTCACGGCTATCGCTCCAAGAACCTCCAATGAATACTCTTTGGTTCTTGTCTCTCGGTGGCTTTGGACATTCTCCAATAAGATGATTTAGATCTCCGCATCTAAAGGCACTCCTTTCCACTTTATGCCGTGTCCGTCTCGGCTTCTTTGAAAGGCCTTTTTGTGCCTTTCCGAGTTGTCTCACGTATCTACCTCTTCTTTGAAGAACTTCTAAAAGTCTCTTACCCGCCATATAGCGTACTCTTCATCTTCACTTCCGGAAGTCGAACACTCTTCATCACTAGATTCCTTTTTAGCCTTTAAAGCTAGAGATCTCATTTCTCCTTTAGCTTTAACTATTTCGGAATCTTTCTTGATGATCATCTCATGGACTTTGAGGTTTCCAATGAGCTCATCAAGAAATAGTGATGTCAAGTCTTTTGATTCCTTAATTGCCGTGACCTTCGCTCTCCATTTAGGATGTAGAGCCCTAAGAAACTTCCTTACGTAGTTCTTACTAGAATAACCTTCATCAAGAGCTTTAAGACTAGTGATAATAGTATTAAATCTAGCAAAAGCACTATCTATAGATTCCTCTTCGGAAATGACGAATTGTTCATATTGTTGAGCCAAAAGGTCGATCTTATTATCTTTGACTTGGTTATTACCTTGATTGGTGATTAACAAAGTTTTCCAAATGTCTTTTGCCGTATTGCACATAAAAATTCTTTCATATTCTTTTCTTGGCAAAGCATTATAAATAACCATTTTGACTTCGTTATTTTTCACAAGCCTTCTTTTAAGATCATCGGTTTGTTTTTCAAAAGGGGCAACCTCATCAAGTTTGGTTTCCGGATTTTGAATAATGGGTTGAAAAACACCGTTAGTAATAACATACCAAAGATCTAGATCTTTTGATTTAACACATGTCTCGAATTTATTTTTCCAATAAATTAAACTATCGCTTTAAAAAAGTGGTGGTCTTTACATAGATTGCCCTTCTAGATATTTGTCGGAATCCATAGATCGATCCAAGCTTTAAAATACAATATATTTTAAAAATCTTGAGTGACCTTAGCTCCTGATACCAATTGTGGAAACTAGAAAGGGGGTTGAATAGTTTATAGGTTCGTTTTCATTTTTAAAAGTTTGCTTTTAAAAATGTTTAGATCCGAGTTATACGTTTAACCACATCACAATATGATCAAGCAATAACTATCTAAACTAAAACTAGATAACAACAATAATAATGTAAAGAGATAAGGAAAGAAACAACCAAACCAAGACACCAAGATTTTATAGTGGTTCGGCTACGAAGCACCTCTTTGCCCTACTCCACTCCCCGAGTATCCGACTCGAGATTTTACTATGTCAACAAGCTCCCTTTAGGCGGAGAAAACCGTTTACACGTCGCTAACGTTATTTTTTGACACTAAGCTAAATGTCGAGTCCTAATCTTAGCTAGCACCAATTTACCACTTCACAAGATATACACACTCACAAGATCTATACTATTGAATCTACACAATATCCGAATCACACAAATACACAAGATAAATACAATGGAGGTTTGGAACTTAGAAGAAGAGAGGATAGATCACTAATCAACACTTTGTTTCTTGACGAATACAAGTGTTCTTCTCTTGCACTTGATAGAGAGGAGAGATGAGATGAAGAAGATAAGATTAGATCACTTGAAACAAGATCTAAATATGTTAGTGATCAAGAGTTTTAGTGAGAGAAAGAAGTTTTAGAGAGAGAGAAGACTGAAAAATTTCGTGCAAAAAGGAATGTTTTTCTGCTGGGAATGGAGCAGTATTTATAAACAGGAAATTCCAACGTTTATCTGTGGGCGGTCCCGACGGTCCTAGATATATATATGGGGGCCGCCAGGCCTATAAGGGGGCCGCCCATAGATTCCACTCCTGTTTTTGTCATTTTGTGATGAAGGTTGTAACTGTTATAGAACCTTCCATTTTGGGGGGGAAATTTGAAATTCAAATTTTAAGTTTTTAATAAAACTTTTATTTTAATTAGAAAATATTTTATAAATGTATTTTTAATAAAATACTTTTGTAGAATTAAAAGTGAGGATTAAGAGAAAAATATTTTCTTGATCACTAATCATGCGTAATGATTTTGTTTGTCCATACCTTAAGTGATCACTAATCTTAGAAATGAAATTTCACACTTAATAATTTGTGAACGTTTATTTTTATCGTAAACGTTTATACATTTTGTTATTAACAAAACAATAGGAGGTCGAAAAATATAAATAACGTTTTTAGACATTATTTGTATTAACAAGACCAATACGCCGTATTCAAGCTATGAAAATAAAATATTCTGGAAGATATCGAACGTGGTCCCTACTCCAAGAAACTCCCAATACGCCGTATCAAAGCCTTTTGATACGCCGTATTGACCTTTTTCCAGACCTTATAAATAGAAAACTCAAAAACGAGTTTTAAGTGTGCTAAATCATATTTTTGATACCTAAACCATGAAAGTTGATTTTCAGAAGAGAAGAAGAGCAGAAGAGGTCTATTAACGTAAGTAATTTCATAGGAAGCAACTTGTAATCTCCTATATTCTTGTAATCGTTCAGTTTTGGTATCATTCGTTAACTCGGTTAGTTTATCTTGGCTAAATTATTACCCTTGTATTGATTATAACGTTTGAAGGCTAATACCTTCGGGTATTAGCCATTATCATGAAGATCTGAATGTTTGGTTTGTTTATCTCGATTGCTTAATTTATCGTTGATTGCTTGTTTATGTTTATCAGTTTATACTTGTTTACGTGCTTTTGTATGCGACCTATCATTCACCTGGATCTAGTGATACGGACCAAGTAATCTAGATGTCGGGATGGCTCTCCATATAATGATTTATACATCTAGACCAATAGGATCACAAATAACGACCTATCTTTGCCCTTATATTGTGAGCTTAGTTGGACCGGCAGGTGACCCCAGGGATCAACGAGTACGTTCTCAATTAATTGGTAAAGACTTGGTTAATGGACTACTAGTATATGAATTGCCATTAAGCGGTAGGTGGGTAAAGTCTCTATGAGCTAGGGTTTAACAAGATCACCATTGCTTTAATCCCTAAGATAGATTATAATCAACAAATAAGGATGCTTTATCCGGATACATTTAATTGTGAAAGAATTCTACGTGTCTAGGTTTAAAGAAAAAGTACCGCCTTAATCTTAAGAATGATATGCCGCCTCGAGATAAGTAATCATTGTACTAAATAAACAAACCAACGTTCTGATTGGATTAATAATGGTTAATACATTTTTCTTATATTTGGCTAGACCGCTCTTTTATCTTCTGTTAATTTGCTTGCGTGTGTTTTAGTGTCTTAAGTTGATTTTAGTCACTACAAAACCCATGCCAGTCTCGCAGGCTGAAAACCCCTCTTATCCGTTGGATTTAGGATTAACATAGGTTTAGCATAGGTTTAACATAGAATAGAATTAACTTAGTTTAGATAACCAAAATATTAATATATTAAAAGATTGTTTCTCGCTCTTAATGATCGACACCCTACTTACCACGAAACTACCACCGATCGGGTACACAGCCTGTTAAAGTGTTGTTTTTGGTTAAGTCGGCAAAATATAAATTTAAAACTAAAAATCATAAAATTACAACCACACAACGACACAATCAAGTTTTTGGCACCGCTGTCGGGGAGTGAAAATTTAATCTTGATTTTTATTTGATATTTTGGTTTTTAACATTAGATTAGATCTAACCCTTAGGATTAGTTTAAGTTAGCTTAGTGTATAATTTTGTATATTCTGTATATTTGTCTTTAATTGTTTATTAGTTTAATTGCTTGTGTGTATTAGTGCAAATATTACGATATTTAATCTATACGGCCTCTTTATGTTTTGGTGATGAAAAACATTTAACTTGTAATACATAACGTAAAGTACGCAAGTTACTCGTAATCACAAATCATCAATGCATACATGCATCAACAACACTCGATGTCTCAAGTCTGCATCAACACCGACATTTGTTTGCACCCGACGTAAATCACATAAGGTATGTATAAACAAATTAAACTTATAGGATGATCAAAGAAAAAAAAATTCTTAACCATTACATTTCTACAAAAGTATTTTTCACAAAAATAAATAAACACAAAATACTTTTTAATAAAAGAAATGTTATATTTAAATATAAAATTTGAAATCTGGTTTTCCCCCCAAAATAGAAGCTTATATACCAGATACAACCTTCCCCACAAAAAGACAAAAAATGAAGTGTAGTCTAGTGGCGGCCCCCTTATAGGGTCAAGTTGCAAAATTGTTTGTGCACTGCATATAGGCATATATTACTATATTTACAAGTGTTACATAAATATCTTGTAGATCATTTTAAGTGTAGTAACCCATTTAGAAATAAGAGTTAAATAGTTTGTCAAGTGTGTGGAAAAATAATGTCCTAAGATCATATTTTAAAACCCATCATTAAAATATTTCCAACACATTATCTCTCTTCCAACAAAATATATAATTATTTTCATCATCTTGCGTTGTTTGACATCGGGTTGGTTAAACAAAATAAAAGATTGTATTAATACATTGGTAATTAAGTAAAGGAAATATATTTTTTTAACTTTGCTTGTGCTTGCATTTGTTCTAACATACACACATAATTATATTCCTTTTATAAACCTATAGTATTTTACAAAAGATGTGTGTTGTATAAAAATAGTTAAGAAAATCATTAATATACTCATAAAATGTCAAAAAATATGCATACTATACATATCAACAAATAGTTTTTCGCACAAGCAAAATATATGACAATCTTAAAGTAAGAAATTAACTTGTCATTATTCATAACCTCACCTCACAACTAGTCTTAGAATTAATGGAACACACTATGAAAATCTTTATTTATTTTATTTTAAAAAGAGTGTTCGTGAGGTTCAAGAAAGATTTCAAATATATATCGATTCATTATTCAAATTATGATTGATATTATTGTCGAATCTAATTGATAAGTTTTCGAGTATGGACAAAAAATTGGATTCTTATTTGTCTAGCTTTAAGATTATATCAAAATATAACAAGAGATATTATCTTAAACTTACATACTCAATCACACTCGATTGATATGAACATAACGACATCCCTTTCCAAAATGATAAGAATATGCATCAGATCATAACTCACACTTGTGTAGATGATGTCATATTGAGTCTACTTGTCCAATAGTTGTGTTCCAAATATTTGGCAAATATATGCATAAAATACACAATGAAGTAGGATTGACGACTTGAATATTTCATCTGAAATACTCAAGTAATTTACCTTGCAATGCAATTGGTAAAGTCGTTGTTTCCGAAAAGCCAAACATGAGCAAATGCAAAACATATGTAACTTTGCTCAAACAATTCAAAAGTACAACTCAAAACTCAAACAATCTTCTTATCAAAACTCTCTCTTACTTTACCAAATAAGCATAATATTTCTTCCTCACCAAATGAGAACCCTTTAACCATCTAAGGTTAGGATTAGGAAGAATTGAACATATTCCACAAACCATTATCGTGCTTTCTTTCAATAAGTGATCGTAAGAGGATTTTGAATATGAAGATAATTATTATTTAAACGATAATCAATCTCATCATTCAATCTAATTACAAAATTGGAATATGAACATGAAATCACAAAGTCCATTGTAAGACAACAAGATTAGTCATCAAATTGTAACTCACACTTGCAATGAAGATGGCTCATTGAGTCTAAAGTGTTCAAATGTTGTGTTATTAGCTATGGTCAAATTATACATGCTAAACTTAACGCACTCTAAGTAGGATTGACGACTTATAAATTTCCATCAGGAAACTCATAAGTACTCCAACTTGATGAGCAAGACTTGGATGTCATTTCCGAAAACTCAAATTGAGAACTCTCATAACTTATATAAGATTCTCCTAATAACCTAATGTCAACACCATCTCCTAAACAATAAGAAAATGATCCTTGTTCAAATTTGGCACCTCCACGGATCGATGGATCCATTGTTTTAGAATTATCTTTAGTTTGGGTAAATCCGCCCTATGACATTAGATTTAAAACATCTTCCTCTTACGAATCACTTTCTTAAAAGTCCAACATACATGTAACTATCCTTTAGTAAATCATCATTATTTATACAAAGAAACATTCACAAGATCTATTAAGGTAAATAACCTTAATTGGATTTCTTTCATAAAAGACATGCAAAGGTGTATTCTTTTAACACTCTCATTATAGAGCATTACACATTGTCACTCTTTAGCATACTCCTAGGTCCTAGATGACTCATTCTCTCTTATACCTACAACAATTTGCTTTCTCTCTCATTCAACCGTAGAATTCCACACATCTTGATTAGGATTATGTGAACCGGAATTAAAGCATGTTAGTTGAGTCATGTTAGGCCCTCTATGAAAAGATAATACAAATTTTATCTTTGCTACACTTCATTAGGCAAATATAGGAATTCTATTTTGTCTAACATGAGAATGACTACTAGAGAATCTATAGCACTAGAAATTCAATTTGACCTAACGGTTGAATTGCTTCCAAGAGTGAAGTTGGGTTCATGGTATAACCCGTAAAAATGGTCATGTTTAGCCTGAATTGAGCACCACTAGTGATAGTCTCATATTCATTCTCTAATTTGATTAAATGCCTCTTCCTAAATATGCCTAATGATAGTCTACATCGATAGACTTTGTATTTCATTAGGAGTGCACACTAAGCAAGTAGAAATTAGGTTTCTCCTTAGTCAATCTAGACTACTTGCATTTCACATATGTGCTTTGAAGGTTCAAGATGATAACGTGCTCCCACGTAATGCAATTATATGCTTTCATGTTTATCTTAATGCTCAATGTTTATTTGCTTAGCTATTGAATGCATGTTTGTTGTAAAAGCATTTGCCTTTATAACAACCCACAATTTTCATCACTATAATTTCCACTTATATTATATTAAGTACTACTTTTTCACGGAAATATTTTTTGCTTTATTCCATCCATTATGTAACGTAACTTACATAACTCAAGTAAACGAGCTCACAAACCCTCTATCAATGCCATCTATATCTATGTTTATATCATATAAACATCCTAATATGTCAAGTCTATATCTCAATATTATTTTACCAAGTACATTATCCATTTAACGTACTTTTCAAAACGTTATATCAAAACAAGCATTAAACGTTAACGTTTATATCAAAACCCTAATTATATGTAATGTATACATAAAAAATGAATGTACAAGCCTTTAAAGCATGTGTACAATATTTGAATCATATTTTCCCTCCAAGTTAATGTATAACTCTATTAAGCTCAATGTACAAGTCAATAATGCCTAAAAACCTAATTAGGTCATTTAAGCTCCTAAACCATGTTTAAACTTTATATCACTTTAGCACAAAGTACAAGCACTTAATGCATGACTTCTAAGCCCTAAACCTAATCCCTAAATCATTCTAAAACCTAATTTAAAACCCTAAACCCTAAACGAAACCCTAAAACCCTAATTTGCAAATGTTAAAGGTCATAATCCAAAAATTCCATTCCAAGCCGTTTTAACAACATATGATAAAACGCTCTCCTTTCTCTTCGAAGAAAATATTCTTTCTCTTCGATGAAAGCATTCTTTCTCTTCGACGAAACATTCTTTCCCTCTATCGACGTAAACAATCATCTCTTCGACGAAACATTCTTTTCTTTGCGAAAACAATTCTTTCTTTTTTGACGAAAACATACTTCTCTTGCTACGAAGCATTCATTCTCTCGACAAAAACAATTCTTTCTCTTCGAAGAAAACATTCTTCTCTTCGATGACAACACTCTTGTATCTTTCATCACACCTTCTTCCTTCTCACTCAACCACGCCTCTAAACCATAAGATGGCTAATCTCTTTCCACCTACGAATTCCCGCTACCACCTTTAAGATAACCCTTATACCCTCGTTATATCATTGTTTATGAACCTTCACAACTCGATAAGACCACCATCTATCTTGACATTGTTAAGCTCGTCGTCTCTATCTTTGTTTGTTTTCTTCTTTATTATTATTATTATTATTATTATTATTATTATTATTTTCGCGCATGAAACACAACGAAGATACGTCACCATTTCCTTCGGGACAATGTCCAAAAGGAAACATCTCCATTGAAAAAGGTTGACTTCTGAAATAACATCGCCGACATATCTTCTTTACCCCTCAAGTTGAGTCGTTAAATAATCTCGTCAAGGTTAGTAATGATGAAGCACATTCCAAATTCGTTCTCTTCTTTCTTACTATTTCGATTCTGTCCGAGTTCCATTCCATGTCCGTGACAACTGAACTACTTCGTCCGAATAACTTTAAGTATATCTAATTAGCGAATGCAAATTAAAATGTTACTCTATTCGAAAAAAATCATCAATTTCTCCAACATCCCCTCCTTTGGACGGCCCGGTGCCCCGAGATCTATTCTGGTGGCCATCAGATATATCTGGGACCCGCGCAGCAAGCTTGTAATACCGCTCATGTCTTTATTAATCCATCTACCAAACATTTCCTCTCTACTTCTAACGAGCTACATCTACTCTACACCCAAACAATATTACCAATATCTCTCTATAGATCAATGACATCCCTCAATCCTAACACTCATAAGCATCGTTGCTTATGTTTTCAGAGTCAAGGTGATTCTATAATGAAATGCGTCTCTTATCAAACACATTCCTTACATTGATAGACTTACAACCATCACTTAACAATAAATCCCTTCCCCCCACATACTAACCTTGTCCTCATATCACGCATTACGTCTTGTCCTCAATTCATAGACGATTCTCTCATCCTAAATGTTTTTCTTCTCTTCACTAGTAGTCGGTTTCACGTCTAATAATTCTACCCCATCGTCTAACGTTTCTTCTCACTTATCTAACGGTTTCTTCTCTCTTTCTAGATAGTCTGTGTTTACTATTAGGAATTCTCCTAGACCATTGACGAACTAATTATTTTCCATCTGAAATAGTTAAGAATTTGCGTAATGCAAAATGTCACACCTTCGTTAAACTTTCCCACATTCTAAAAGGTTGGGAAAAGTAAACAAAATAAAAAGATATTAAAATCTTCACGTGTTATGAGTCACCACATTGTTAAGTCTCTCATTATTATTCCACCATGAAAAACTACCACCTCATTTCACATCCCACTTTGTTCCTCAACATTGTCAACCAACAAAACACCAAACAAACCTTTAAATTCCTAATCATCCACCTTTGCTGATAGATACATATGCAAATCAATGTTAGTGCAAAATTAATTCATCTTTTCTACAACCTCTCGTCAACACGTTCCTCTTAGTTATCGCTCATCCATTCCCACCTTTTTCGTCTATATGTAATCAATTTTCATTCACATCCAAAAGCACATCGTCTCCATCGTCGTTATTTTTCCATTATTTATCATATTAAACGTATATATATATATATATATATATATATATATATATATATATATATATAGTTTGACATATTTTGCCATGATATTAAGTGTCATTCGTCTACTTTTAAAAGGTCATTCTCATAATATTTTTATGTCAATCAATAAACAAATCCCATTCTCGATTCTTTTTGTTTCATCATTTAGGTTGTTTTTAAAATAATGACTACTTGTGTCTAGTTTCTACTTCTCTTTCAAATTGTCATACTTTAGACTAATAAAACCTAGAAGTGCATGTCTAGTTCCCCGCTAATGTTTTGCTATATGTATATGTGCACTTGTCTACTAACTTTGTTTTGTAGCACAACAATATCTTGATTCCTTGGTTCCCTAAACAAGGAGGAGCATACACCGAGGCGGAGCACTTGCAAGCGCTCTACTCATTTAAATTGCATCGAACTTCTTGAGTATCGATGGTAATTTATTTGATCCATGGATCCATTAGAGTCAATATACAAGGAATGATATTATAATGGAGACGCGATGAGCAAGGGGGAGATAGGAGATATGTGGTTAAATAGCATAGATTTGGTTAAACTGTGATGGTAGAAGACTTCACTGGGATGATGCAAGCTCGCCTTTATAGGAAGATAGGATCGGGGTTTGTCAAATACAATGAAGGGCTCATTCGTACTCCAAATACTTCATCTTTTCCACTTTAAAATCACCCTCAACCTTAAGGTCCTCTTCTCATACCTTCAACTTATATATTTGAAGTACCTACCTTCTTTTCAAGTCTTCTTCTCATTTCTCATAACCTCATCAAAACTATCCAAGGAACACACAATCACCTTCACCTTTATTTCTCACATCTTCTCCTCAAACCTTAAACCTGTATACTCGGAGCACCTATCCTCTTCTCATTCCTCCAACATATATACCCGGAGCACGTACCCTCTTCTCATGTCTTCTTCTTAAACCTCTAACCTATATGCTCCAACCATAATCCACACTATACCTTTTTGCTTCGACAAAAGGGGGAGAAGGGAGTGTAAACGAGTAACCTTTAAACTTTACTATGTGCTATAGTTTACATATTTTGTCATCATCAAAAATGGGGAGATTGTTAGTGCAAATATTACGATATTTAATCTATACGATCTCTTTATGTTTTGGTGATGACAAGCATGTAACTTGTAATACATAACGTAAAGTACGTAAGTTACTCGTAATCACAAATCATCAATGCATACATGCATCAACAACACTCGATGTCTCAAGTATGCATCAAGACGGACATTGGTTTACACCCGACGTAAATCACATAAGGTATGTACAAACAACAAAACCAAATTAACTTGTAGGTTTATACAAAGAAAAAAAAAATTAGTAACCATAATTTCTACAAATAGTATTTTTTCACATAAATAAACAAACACAAAAATACTTTTAAATAAGAAATGTTTTATTTAAATATAAAATTTGAAATCTGATTTTTCCCCCAAAATAGAAGCTTTATACCAGATACATCCTTCCCACAAAAGACAAAAAATGGGCGTGTCTAGTGGCGGCCCTCTTATAGGGTGACGGCCCCTAATATATCTGAGGGCCGTTTGGACTGCTTTGCCTGATGTCAGCTTATCAGCCCCTATAATAGTGGGTCAGACCACCGCTATTTAACATCCTTTTGCATGATTTTCTTTCTGTTCTTTCTCTCTCTAGATCTCACTAAATCTCTCTAAATCTTTGATCATTTAACTTGTTTAATCTTGTTTAAATGTGATCCAATCTTCTACTCTTTCCTTCTTCCCTCAAGTGCAAGAGAAGAACTTCGGTCATCTTCAAGATCCGAAGTTATGTAGTCTAGTTAGTCCATTTGTTACATATAGATCGAGTTCATGTCTTCCAATCTTTAGTAGTGTGTAGATCCAAATGATGTATATATTTGGATGGGTTAATTGTGGGTTGGTTAGTATTTTAGGCCTTAAAATACATTGGTGAAGTGGTAGATTAGTTTTTAGCTAAGATTAGAACTCGACATCTAGCTTAGTGTCGGAAAATAATGTAAGCGACGCGGTTTATGTGTTTAGGCCATAAAACATAAGGTTTGTTATGTTGGGCCATAAAACATAACGGGTTTGGTTGTACCCGAAGAAGAACTCGACATCTAGCTTAGTGTCGGAAAATAATGTAAGCTTTGGTATAAGGTTTTCTCCGCTGAAAGGGAGCTTGTTGATTAGTGAAGTAACTCTCGAGTTGGATACTCGAGGAGTGGAGTAGGGAGAAGACAAGCTTCGTGACCGAACCACTATAAATAATCGTGTTGGTTTGCATTTTCTTTTACCCTTCGCTTTACTTATTTATTTACATTTATCGTTTTACTTTTATACTTTCATTATACTCATGATTGTGTGAATGGTTGTGTATATCATGTTAGTTAAAGTTGTGTAGCTCTTTATGCTAAATATTGTGAGTGTGGTTATATTGTTAGAATATGCTTTAGCTATTGTAAACCTATGATCGAAACTTCTCATATTGCGTCAAACTTGATTGGTGATTTGATAAAAAAGAACTAGTCCAAAAACCTCTTCTGGAGGCGGTCCCATAAATCAGGCGGCCCCCTTATATACTTGGCGGCCCCCATATATATATGGGACCGCCGGTAGAAGAGTGATGTAATTTTTGATCTTAAAGTTATTAATGGAAACGTATTCACCCCCTCCCCCTCTACAGTTTCCATAGTGTGTTTATTTGTTTTCTAATACACTGTTCTGGTCGATAACCTGATATGGCGTATCCACTTCCATTGGATATGGCGTATCCGACCTTCTTATCCAATACATTGTATTCGTTCAAAAGATTAATACGGCATATTCAGATCCATTTAATACAGTGTATTAAGCATCTGATACAGTAGCATAAAAGCTTTTCGTACTCAAACTTAAAGCTCAAAAATTTATACATGCCCTTTTTCAACTGGTTCTACTGATAATTTTCTGGTTATTTTCAGTAATAATGAAAAAAGTAATCAAGAGAGAGTACGAGAAACTTGAGTCCGTAAAGATCAATGATGTTTTGCTCACTTGCAATACATCACTTGAAATTTTCAATGAAGAATTCAACCGGATGAGCAGAATGGAAGACGACTTGTTTACAAATGAGGTTGAAATTGTTGAGGTTACTAACATTCCATGTGACTTAAAAAAGGAAGATGATTCGGAACAACAAATGTCACATGAATCTGATAATGATATGGAATATGATCCATCTGATTTTGAATTTACTGAATGGTTAGCTTTAAAAAAATTTAACTACATGACAATGGATCATTATACAATAAAAGCATTATGGATTTATTAGGCTAGAGGTGATGATGAAGTTAAACACATCGAAGAAGAATCCTCTAATTCTAATGATGAAGATGAAGTTACTAAGATTTTTAGGATCGAGACTAATGTATTTGACTTCGAGACGCCTTTGTGTAGGGCCTTCAATGATTTTAGTTATCTTTTGCAAATCGATCCAGATGTACTTACTAAAGATATTGATGGATTTAAGACTTACGAAGAATATAAGGACGATTGGATATATGAGTGGAATAAAGATGTGCCATGGGTGCATGAAAGACCATGGACAGAGAACGGAGTGTGGAAGGAACCAACTCCAGTTAAACATCATTGAAAGCCATTTAATTATAAAACTAGGTATTCGGAGTGGCCTACCTGTAGCTGGAGAGAAGACGGATATTGTAATGGAGGAAACTTGCCTGGAGCTTACATAGTTGGAAACATACTCCCTTACCAAGATTTAGAATGGTACGATGCTTTAAAGAATAGCAAACTCAAAGAAGAAGCTTTAAAAAATAAAGCTATTATGGAAGGAATGATTGACGATAATGATAAATCAAGTAATGATGGTTGGAGAAGATGGGACGGCTATGAGATTGCCAACCATGATCAAGAAGAAAGAGAATATGAGAATGAACATGAAGATGAAGAAAGATGTGAATTGTTTGATGATCATGAGTTGCCGGTTTGCACTATAAGAAGATTCGAGATGATCAAGTATTCAATCGGACAAGACGAAGAGTATGTTGTTGTTAAAGAAGATGAATACGAAGATTTGACGAGTACAACCAAAGATGCATGCCGAGCATACCAAGAAATCTTTCGCATGATGGACGAAGGATGGATGGTAACAAGAGCCGAATGAAGGAAGGAAAAAGTCTAACTTAAAGACTAGCTGAAAGAAAAGTGCTTCCCGGGAGACAACCCGGATTATTATTTATTTTTATAGAGTCTGTCTTCCCAGACATCAATACGGCGTATCCGTTCTATAGCATACGGCGTATTGAATGTATGGACGTTATCAGTTCTTTATTTTTATGCACTTTAAAACTTATTGTCAGTTCTGTCAATACGGCGTATTCGTGTACATGATATGGAATATTCAATAGACTGACCCGTATTTAGATACTTTTTACAGGTTTCTCAATACGGTGTATTCCAATTTATGGATACGGCGTATTGGTCTCCTGTACAGTTTATTTAGCTTATTTAATTAACCGTAGATACCCGAGATAGGATTTTGTATGTTTTTCCTATATTTTGCACAGGACCTCGCTGGAAAGAAATCAAAATAATTTGGTGAAGTATCTATAGTCTGGAATCCTATGTGTGTTCTAGTCATGCTGGCATCCAAACGCATTCACAACACACACTTCATAATTATATTCTTTTTATTCCTGTTTTTAATGTTTTATCTATACAATGAGGACGTTATATAACTCAAGTAGGGGGTTGGAATTAGAATGTATATTTGTCCTATTTTTCACATAAAATGCTTAAATTATGCTTAAATTTAAAAAAAAATTCAAGATTTTTGTGATTTTCTATTGTTACATAACTGCTCACATAACCTTATTAGATATTGTGAGAATTTAACCTTATTTGCTTCTAATTGTTTACCCAAATTCTACAAAATATGAGTGTGCCGGTGATGTTGTAGACTTTAGAGCTTGGCTTGGTATATCTATTCGAGACCACAATAATGAGTACTATGGATTTAGATAGAGTAACTTGTTTAAATTGGTAGATTTTTAGGATTACACCCAAAAAGCCTTTATATGTTGTTTTATTAACTAACTATACTGGTTAGTTAAATCCCCGTATAAACCCTTTGTTTACTCTCATCTTAAGAGTAAGATACCCCTAGAAAAACCTATAGAGCCAATCCTTTATGAATAACACCAACTGTTTTTTTCGTTACACCTTAGCCTACCCTGTTAGATTAAGTCTATTTATCAGCTGCTAGTTGCTTAAGTGCTTAATGTATGTATTTCCTGTGTCTTGTGTCAGTTTTCTATCTTTGTTAGTGGAAAGAAAATTTGCACATTTCAAATGAGAATGTTGAAAAGTAGTCAACTCTGTATTTATTTACAACCAAATTATTGTGTAGGTCCGAAGAATGAAGATTTATCGATAGGTTTATCCAGAGTTATTATGATCGCGAGATGTGAAATTACACACGAGTTTCGTAATTTTTGTTAAGTATATGAAAAAAACAAAAAATTGAAAAATCGCAAACAAAAAAGAGAGGAAGTTTGAGTAATCGTTTCGCAAAAGCTTAGACTGAAGGAATTATATGAAGGATCGATATTCGTTGATCTGCTTACAAGTCAACGATGTAAGTTTTGTTTAAGTGGTAGATATCGCCACATGTCTTGTAAAAGTATGTAAAGTATCGGATGATTGGGAAGTTAACCGTTATGGGAACGCCAACTCAGGTTGTTGTTTTTTTCTATGATCAAGACGTGTGTAAATAGGTGTGTCACCTTTTTCTTGGTCATACGGTCGGGAAAAAGTGTCTTAGCAACTGGTATCTTGGACCTAGTTATTTGTTTCGTGTTTTTTATTTAACATCACTTTATTTCCCTTTTCTTAATCATTTAACCCATGGGTTTTACGCGAACTGAGGATGTGATCGATCACGCATGTCTTTCTTTTTTTTTTTATTTTTTTTTTTTTTTTTTTTTTCTTTTTTTTTTTTTTTTTTTTTTTTTTTTTTTTTTTTTTTTTTTTTTTTTTTTATTTTTTTTTTTTTTTTTTTATTTTTTTTTTTTTTTTTTTTTTTTTTTTTTTTTTTTTTTTTTTTTTTTTTTTTTTTTTTTTTTTTTTTTTTTTTTTTTTTTTTTTTTTTTTTGTTTTTTTCTTTTTTTTTTATGTTTTATTTTTTTTTTTTTTTTTTTTTTTTTTTTTTTTTTTTTTTTTTTCTTTTTTTTTTTTTTTTTTTTTTTTTTTTTTTTTTATTTTTTTTTTTTTTTTTTTTTTTATTTTTTTTTCTTATTTATCTTTTTTTTTTTTTTTTTTTGCGCTTTTTTTTTTTTTTTTTTTTTATATTATTTTTTTTTTTTTTCTTTTTTTTCTTTTATTTTTTAAATTTTTTTTTTTTTTTTTTTTTTTTTTTCTTTTTATGTCGTTCCGGCATGTATGCATATTCAGCTGCCTTGTTGGTGTATTCTATTGGTGAACGTTAGAGATTCCCCACATATTTATTCTTCATCCTAACCCTTGGTTAAACTCGAATGAGGATGTGATCAAACACACATGTCTATTCCATCGTTACGGCTATGTATGTGTGCTTCTGCTGCCTTGTTGGTGCGGTACTTTTGGTGAAAGATTGTAGAATGATCAACCCTAAGCCTTATTATATAAACCCATTTTACCTTTATAAACTTGTTACTCCTTAGCTCTAGTGGTGGAGATGTGTATCCTTGCCAAGCCTATGATAGAATACTTGTCACGACCGAGAAATTGAGCGAATTAGTTACATGATACCACATAGATTAGTTGAGTGATTTGAGTGTTTTCATCTTCCTATTTCGTGAGGTGTTTGGTTGTGTACTTGTAATAAATCAAATAAATGCTTAACGGAAAAATCCTTAGGGATACATTTTTATAAACTTCTAAAGGCTACTTGAGGACAAGTAGGATTCAAGTGGGGGGATATTTAATGACATCAAATAATGTCACTTTTATAGCATCATTTATCCCATGAAAATAACCCATTTGATATAATTATTGCAAAGAATTGTTACTTAATCGTTTGTATTTGAGAAATGCAGTAATTATGGAGTACTTGGTAAAGATTAGCAAAAAGGCAGGCATTCTGGAGCTTAAAAGAAGACACTTAAATATTATTGTTCTGACAACCAATACCTCGTATCCATCAAGGAAGATACGGCATATATGTGCCTGCACTTCATAAAAGACCACGAAGAAAATAAGATGAATACGCCGTATCCAGGGAAGACCAATACGCCATATTCAAGCTATGGAAATAAAATATTCTAGAAGATATCGAACGTGATCCCTACTCCAAGAAACCCCTAATACGCCGTATCGAAGCCTTTTGATACGCCGTATTGACCTTTTTCCAGACCTTATATATAGAAAACTCAAAAATGAGTTTTAAGTGTGCTAAATCATATTTTTGATACCTAAACCATAAAAGTTGATTTTCAGAGGAGAAGAAGAGCAGAAGAGGTCTTGCAACGTAATTAATTCCATAGGAAACAACTTGTAATCTTCTATACTCTTGTAATCGTTCAGTTTTTGGTATCATTCGTTAACTCGGTTAGTTTACCTTGGCTAATTTATTACTCTTGTATTGATTATGACATTTGAAGACTAATACCTTCGGGTATTAGCCATTATCATGAAGATCTGAATGTTTGGTTTGTTTATATCGATTGCTTAATTTATCGATGATTGCTTGTTTATGTTTATCAGTTTACTTGTTTACGTGCTTTTGTATGCGACCTATCATTTAACTGGATCTAGTGACACGGACCAAGTAATCTAGATGTCAGGATGGCTCTCCATATAGTGATTTATACATCTAGACCAATAGGATCACAAATAACGACATATCTTTGCCCTTAGATTGTGAGCTTAGTTAGACCGGCAGGTGACCCCAAGGATCAACGAGTACGTTCTCAATTAATTAGTAAAGACTTGGTTAGTGGACTACTAGTGTATGAGTTGCCATTAAGCGGTAAGTGAGTCTCTATGAGCTAGGGTTTAACAAGATCACCATTGCTTTAATCCCTAAGATAGATTATAATCAGCAAATAAGGATGCTTTATGCGGATACGTTTAATTGTGACAGAATTCTACGTGTCTAGGTTTAAGGAAGAAGTACCGCCTTAATCTTAAGAATGATATGCCGCCTCGAGATAAGTAATCATTGCACTAACTAAAAAACAAACATTCTGATTGGATTAATAATGGTTAATACAGTTTTCTTATATTTGGCTAGACCGCTCTTTTATCTTCTGTTAATTTGCTTGCGTGTGTTTTAGTGTCTTAAGTTGATTTTAGTCACCACAAAACCCGTGCCAGTCTCTCAGGCTGAAACCCCCCCCCTTATCCGTTAGATTTAGGATTAACATAGGTTTAGCATAGGTTTAACATAGAATAGAATTAACTTAGTTTAGATAACCAAAATATTAATAAATTGAAAGATTGTTTCTTGCTCTTAGTGATCGACACCCTACTTACCACGAAACTACCACCGATCGGGTACACTGCTCCTTAAAGTGTTGTTTTTGGTTAAGTCGACAAAATATAAATTTAAAACTTTAAATCATAAAATTACAACCATACAACGACACAATCACTAAGTCACGACAATATTTGTTGTTTCCTTATCTCAAAGAGTGTTTAAAAAATATTTGTTGTTTCTTTATCTCAAACAGTGATTTACTAAAGTCAAACACGGCTTAACGAAGTTACGTATTTTGAACTTCATTCTTTCTATCCAAAAACAATAGTAACCTAAAACTAACTAACGGTGTGTTTGGTGTGTTTGTGAATTAGTATAGGTTTGAAGAAATATGTTAAAAGTTTAAGATAAAAATAGTAAAATATTAATGACTGTATGAGTTAATAAGGGGGCGTTTGGTTTGTTGTCATGAATCACAATCGGTATAGATATAGGTTTGGAATGGAATGGCAATAAATATATCATTTCCAAAATTGTTGTTTGGATCATTGAATCTGGTATGGGTTTTATATTTCTAGCTCAAAGTGGTTTCTTCTTCTTCCTACTTTTTTGGTACCAAGATGAACACATTACATACATATAATCAAGCAAAATGTGTTAACTTATAAAAAATAAGAAGATGGAAGCAAAGAAACAGAACTATAATACGATACATGTTCCCTGAGATAAAACTAACTCTATAATTTAGATTGTCTCCGTCATTGGAAGTTTCTACCTTGGATTTATCAATAGTTAAAAAAGCTAAGGAGTCCATTTGTTCGAAAGCAACAAATAATGGTTGATTTATAGTTGAGAAAAATTATGTTGGATTATATTGATAAGAAATAAATTAAGAAGAAGATGCAGTAAAAATATGTGGTGGAAAATCGAAAGACATAATGGAGCCGACAAGGAATGGCTAGAAACCTACCATGGTGCATTGATTTGATTCTATGGGTGTCGGTATCAATTTTGATTCTGAAAACTTCAACCAAACAAAATAAGGGCCCGTTTAGTTTGTAGATGGGTTTGGGATTAGGATTTGAATTTGGATTTGAATATTGGATTTGGATTTAGATTTGGATTTGATATTAGAAAAATAAAATATATTATATAACAAATAAATAATTGTTTAAGTTAAAAGGGAATAAATAAATAATTTTTTAAGTTAAGAGAGAGAAAAAATAAAAGAGAGATAGAGAGAAATGAGAATGGGGTCTACTGGAATCATCAAAACCTGGCTAGCTAATTGTGTTTTCAAATGTGTGGGTCCATCATCCATGAGCCCCAATTTGATAGCCATATTTTCTAACCAAACGTTGGTTTTTGTTCTCAAGCCTAAATCCAAATGAGACACCCATATAACAAACACACCCTAGATGTATATCATTGTGATTCCATCATATCAAAACCTATGAAACAAACAGCTCCTAAATAATTTGTGGTAGAAAAAAAGAGAAAATGGTCCCACAAGAAATACCACCCAAAGATACCTATCTCTACAATTATAGTTCTATGACCATACTTTCATTCCTTTATTCTCATATCCCTCAATCAAACATTTGCAATGAATATGATTGGGGTTTATTGATTCCCATAGTCATGTACCAAACACACCTTAAGTTTTGTGGCTTATTTGTGCTCCTAACAGATTATTCGAGCTTATTTTTAGCTTATAAGCTCATGGCTTATTTTGGTTATTTTTGTCTTATTCCTTTTAAAAGCTTCAAACTTTTCAAGTTAAGATAGTTCTAGCTTATTAAAGTTCAATTTTGGCATATCCTTATTTTAGTTTAAAAGTAGCTTATAAGTGGAACACAGATATTAATTTTACCTATTTTTTTGGGTTGGTGTTCTTCTTCAAACCCGCGGTTTACAAAGAAGAAATAAGTACAAGTTTATTTTTAAATCCCGCGGAATATCGAAGAGTGTCCGCGGAATGTCCAACTGTTTTCAAGTTATAAGAATCCTGCGGAATATCATCAAGTGCGGGCGGAATATCGAGTATAAGTTTTAAGTGAATCCCGCGGAATATCTTTGAGTGCCAGCAAGATACTTTCAGGTGAATTTAGCGGAATATCTTCAAGTTCCAGCAAAATACTTTTAGGCGAATCCCGCGGAATATCTTCAATTGTCAACGAAATACTTTCAGGTGAATCCCGCGGAATATCTTTAAGTGCCAGCGAAATATTTTCAGGTGAATCTCGCGGAATATCGAAACAGGTTGCAAGTTTTTTAATCTCGCGATTTACGGTATCAGTTTGCCCGTGGAATACGGCTAGGTTTTTTAGGTTTATAATTTTGGATTCTGTGGTTTATGTTTGGTTTATATCGAGTCTAGGGTTTAGGTTTCAAACGAAGAAGAAGGATTAAAGGGCGGGAAAACAAATCGAGTTGTTACGGTTTTTGGGTTTTGAATTTTGACGTTCGCGGGTCTTATAACGTGTACCATTAGCATCATGATTATGAGACGATCATCACAACGTGCTCGGTTTTTGTCGACTAACTCCGACTCGTAACCATCATCACAAAACCCTATGTTATTTTTCATTGAAGAAGAAGAAGAAGAACTAATATTCATGCATACATAAACATTGCACATTTCAAATTAGTTTTCATAATATTTGGTAGGTTCAAACATTTACCAAAGGTTCAATGTTTTTTAAAAGGTCTAAATTTTACACTTTTAACCCTTAATTAGCAAACTCTTTCACTTTTAGCCTTTATTTTTTAGATATTTTTACATTTTTAATTTTTAACTTAAAAAACAAAAACAAAAAGCCAAAAATCTTTTCCATTTTAACCTTTAATATTTTAAACATTTTCACTTTTAGCCTTTCATTTGTCAAAAAAAAAATTATCTAGCTTTTAATTTTAATAGTTTTCACCATTAGATTTTCTTGAGCTACAAAACATAACAAATAATAAAAACGTTTCAAATTTAACAAACTACAACAACAACTTAATCTCCTTAAGATCTACAAATCAATTTCACACATCGGAATTAAATGGAATCATCAAGTTCAAATTCATAAGAGAGAGAATTACAACAAATGCAACTCAAAGAAAGACAATTGCACTCGCAGTGCATGGCTTGGTTTAAAGAGCTCAAGATAAACCTTGAATTTCTTCATAATAACAGGTTATCAGTGGGTTAATACATAAGACCATATGAAATTTCATTTTGAATATTCTTCCAAGAAGAGTATGAGACTTTCAGACTGAATATGCACCACAATTTGAATCAACTACAATGGCAACTTGAAAGAGAGAATCTTCATTCATCAAATCCAAAGACTTTTCTTGATGTACTCAGAACACCGTTCAAGAAATTTTTTGACTCAAAAGAGGTGAATGCTTTAGATTTTCAAAATAAATGCTAGCAAAGAACTTCAAAGATTATACGAGATGCGAACCTAAAACTTACAAACGTAACTTACTCTGGTATTTGGAAGAACTTGATAGGCTTATTAATGAAAGAGTACTTAAATACGAAGAATTACTGATGAAAGAAATAGAAGTTCAAGCAATAAAGGAGATTGAAAAATGGCTGAAAGAAAGTGAAATGCAGAAACAAGGGAGTTTAGTCTCTGCGGTTGCAGCATTGGAAGCTAGTTTGGTCATTGAGGGTGCAGTATTGGAAGCTAGTTTGGGAACTGAGGGTACAACATTGGAAGCTAGTTTGGTCACTAAGGGTGTAGTATTGGAAACTAGTTTGGGAACTTAGGGTGAAACATTGGAAGCTTGGTTGGTCACTAAGGGTATAACAATGGATAATCATTTGGTCACTCAGGAAAGCACAGTTGACTCCAATACATCGTCAGAACAGCTGAATGAATGCAATAGTTCAATGAATGGATGCAGCAGCTAAGAGAATGAAATCAGAAGTTTTAACAAAGAAAGTAGTGGATCAGGGAATGATGCAGATGCTGATATTGGACCTTTAGATGATAGTGACACAGTGACTAAGGTACATCATTCAAATAATGATACATTTGATAATGTGTTTGCTAATTAGATACAAAGTCATGAACAACCAGACTCTATTTCCAACACATATGTGGAGAATGAGAATAATAATGATATTAGTTCTAATAAACCAAATATAGATTCAGATAAAGATAAGGAAGAACATGATTATGTAGATTATGAGCAATAGTGTGCCTTCTTTGTTTCTTTGATTAATAACCTCAAATGTGATGTTGAAAAATATTATAAGGTTAATTATGAAGCTCAGCAAGCGAATGTCTTACTGATAAATGAGCTTAAGAGATATAAGGAAAAAGAAAAAAAATTGCAAAAGATAAGACAGTTGAATCTGAATACTGTAAAAAGATTAAGCTTTTAAATGATAAAATTCCAAACCTTAAATCTCAAGCTTGTGAAAAAGATAAGACATTCGCCAAGGAAAATGGAAAGTTTGATGAGTATGTCCAACCACTTTTAAAAAGGAAAAATGAACTTGAAAAGAAAATTCAAGAGTTTTTGAAACAAATAAACGATCTTGATAACAGACTTTGAAAAGCCAGACAGACTGATCAAACTCTTCGAATGTTTCTTTCAAAAGAATACAATGTTAATACGAGAAAACAGGGTCTTGGCTTTGAGAACCAAAATGATGATGTGAACCCAAGTTTATTAAATAAAGCTAAGGAGCTAGCACCATGCTTGTATAACATTGATGAAATGGGAAAAGACTCGCTTTATGATCATAAGATCATTTCTGAAGAGGAATTAAAATGTGAAGCTGAAAAACGTTTAAAAGTGAAACAAAGAAAATCTCTGCTCTCGTATCATGGCTTTGTATATGGCGGGACTCAGTTTGAAGAAGCACCAAAAGTTCCTTTCAAAAGAAAACATGTTAATTTAAAAAATCATTTGGAACAAGCTTGATTGAGAAATTACGATCCAACACTTTGGAAAAGTCTTCCAATAAAATATTTTTGCTATGTCAAACATACAATGCTTAAATTTGAAAAAGAAACTGTTTCAAATCAAAACCCTCCTCGAAAGAATGTTTTCATTACTTCAAGTTTTGAAGACGATGTCAAAAGGATTGCTAGAAATCGATTGTCTAAAGAGTTTTAAACCTTTAGTTAAAGACGTCAATCTTTAACTAAACTGCTTTGAAAATGGTCTGGTCAAAGAAATGAAAGAGGATTTAAAGTATGTCACATCTCTTAAAGATGAGTTTGATGAAAAGTGTTTAATTTTGGACACTCAGACAGAATTTTTCAAAACCCAGTTTGAGTCAGCCATATAAGAGTCACATATCCATGTGTATGAGAACGAGGTGTTTGAACAAAATTCTTTTTTGGAAAGTGAAAATATATGTCTCAAAAATACCTTTGCATAAATTCAAAAAGATTTTTCAAAAATGGAGGCACGTCGCATTTCTCTTAAACTTAAATTTCAAAACAAATCTTCGACATTTATGCAAAATGGTCATGTTTTAAGTAATAAGAGTGATGAAGCCAAAATCAAGTTTGACACCGAAGATCTTGAAACCATAAACCTAGAGTTGGAATACAGTGTCGCTTCATTACTAAAAGAAAATAAACACTTGAAAAATAATTACCAAAACCTGTTAAAATTCAATCAAACGTTCACAAGCTTAAACAAAAAGTTCAAACCTTTCTCAAAATGAAGCAGAAAATTTAAAGTGTTAGTTGTCTGAATTTGCGGATTAAAAGTTTGATAAAGGTTTTTAAAATATTGAATTAATGAAAAAGAAAAAGTTTGAGTCTCGAATCTCCAATGATTTCCTTCAAAAATCTTTGTATGAATCTGATCCATCAAATGTTGAATCATAATCGGGGGAGAAAAAGATTCTTTTCGAAAATGAAACATCAAGTTTTGAATTAAAGATTAAGGAGCTCGAAATGATTTTAGCTCAACAAACAAAAGATTTTGAGGATGCCAAAGTCGACTTTTTAAAGAAAACAGACAAGTTTGAAACTTATTTTGAAAAACTTGAAAATACAAAAGTTGTCCTTTAACGATTGTTGGATCGTAAGATTCAAGACTTTAAACCTGGAAAAGATCAGTTTTTGAAACAAATTGCTTCTTGAAAATCAAAGTTGGCATCACAAGATCTTATTTCAAATCAAAAAGAATATAGCGAGTTGAGAATATCATACAATGCCCTAAAAGAAAAGTTTGATGCTCTAAGCCGGGACAAAGAGAAATCTCCATTTTCAAACTTTTCAACACCAAAACTAAGTGTTTCGAAAAACTTTTCAACACCAAAAGTAAGGTCTCTCAGTTTACAACATACTCTTTGCAAAAAGATAGAAAGTTCTCTAAGAAACCTCAAGTTTTTGAAACATCGACTACTCAAAAGGTTTTGAACTCAAGTGATTCAAGTAAGAAAAAGCAGTTTCTTAAAACTCTAAATTTTTGCTCTACACTTGTAAAGCAAGTTTGGAGAGCAAAGAAAAGTCATTCAAAACCTTTCAGATACTCAAAATCAGAAATGATTTCGTTATAAAACAAGAATGACCCTGCTTTAAAATTTCCAAATAGTGGAAGATTTCCATTCATTTCAAGAATGAATTCTCAAAATGAAGCATTGGGTTTCAACAAAAGATGGAAATCTTCTTCTTCGTCAAGATTTAAAACTCTACAAGAAAATCTAAGTTTTCATAATCAATGGAAAAACAAAAGGAATTTTAAATCTCTGTTGGTTCCACGAGCATTATTTTCAAATGAAACACCGGTTTCTAGTCCTCGTTGGAATTCAACTTTTTTGCATCAAATTGACACAACATTCAAATGGTTTTCAAAAGTTAGTAAACCCCTTGGAACCATGCTTAAATGGGTTTCAAAGGTTGCTCTCTAGTTTGTCATCATAATGACTTGTAATCAAATGTCAGATTGCAACCCATGCCTCTAATAAAAGGAAAATATATGCTTTAGTGTATTTATCCTTAACAACGAAAAGAGAAATCTTTTCGGTCTTGAGCTATTCAACCAAAATATTCAAAGTTTTATAGCTCAAGTCAATGGCTTGTTATTAAATAACAGATAACAACCCGGTTTTTCAAATAAAATGAAAGTGTATACTTCAGTGCGCTTTACCTTTAAAAAGAAGAGAAATCTTCTTGTTTTCGAGCAAAATTTATTCAAAGTTTTTCAAAAGGTTTTCAAAATATTTCAAATTTTGCTCATCAAAATGACTTGTGTACATTTATGTACATTTATCCTTACAACAAGAAGTTGACAACTTCTCAGATTTGAGCTAATTCATTAAGCTTAAGTAAAGATTTTTAAATTGTTAAACACAAGTTTTCAAGAGTTTATCAAAAAGATTTTTTTTAATCTTTCAAAATTATGTGTTCAACACTCATTTTCTCAATATATCCTTTGACTAATATCTATTTTTGAGGAAGAGCTTTTAAAAACCAACGTGTTAATGTTTGTGGGAACATCACTTCATAAATATTTATATATCCAAAACATGAATGTGTGATTCTAAAGTAGTGTCTGAGCATAATTTTTCAAAAATTTCTCAATGATAATTCAAAATCCTTTAAAATTGTGTGCTCAACACTCCAAACTTTTCTTATGTCACCACCGAGCACTCGGGTATCTTGTATACTCTTGTGTTACTCTTCGGAGTTCGTCCACTGGTGACAGGTGTAGCATACTAGTACTTGTACGACGTGTGTTATACTGAGGCATCTTATCTCTCTTGAGATTCACATAAAAAAAGTTTTGATGTTGGTGAACACGTCTTCTCATAACAATCTTTATGTGTTCATCAACATATAGTGTCCGGGTACAATTTTTCTCAAGAATTTTTCAATAAATTCAAAA